>JASDQU010500377.1:2911-25698 GCA_032191745.1 Picea mariana
ATTCACCACAGTAGTCCTCATCTACTGTCATATAGTCTTCATAACAAACATCTGAGAGCATCCTGCATAGAAACAATGTTATGATAAAAATTGTATCATCTGGGCCAATCTTTCACTCACGTCTGTGAGATCTGAAAGAGTGACTGCCCTCTGTATAGAATATCAACAATAATCATCTGGGCCAATCTTTCACTCACGTCTGTGAGATCTAAAAGAATGTCTGCTCAAGAAATATGTACTTGGGCCTAATGTTGTCTTGTATATTATGTTTTGACAAAGCAATAAAGAAATGTTTGCAAAAGAAATTTATAACAAATTTGATGAATAATCATGAAACAAAATATGAAATAAAGATTACACATGTAGTCCAAAATGAGACCCAAAACCATTAGTGATTTTAATAATTCAGCTATGAATTACAACCAAAAGCATTATTTCATACCCAGAATGGGTAAGAACCAAAATAAGACTTAGAAGTTAGAGTTGGAATGTTACATCACACAAAGACGACTAGTATCTTCTAAGTAAAACCAAGACTAAGAAAAACTATATCAACAGGCCACGATATGCCATTGTCTTGACTCTTCTGAAGCATGTCAACAATCTATGCTTCTTGGTCCTTCTTATTTCCACCTTCAGTAAGACCTTTCTATTAACAAGAAGTTTCTAGCTTTTGAGTGATTTAGAAATGAATGAAGTAGTAATATAATCTTACTTTAGAGCAAGAGAAAACATTATCAGAGTGTGTGCTTCTCTCTCTGCTTGTCCCTCAAGTCCTTATTTTATTCTTCCAAAAGTAGTTTTGGGGAGTTCTAACTAATTTTAGTTAAGTTACTTAAGTAACTTTTAGTTAGATAGGGACAAATCATAAATAAATATTAATAAATAATGATAAGGGTATAATAAATACTAACTAATAGGTGGGGACACCTTACATGTCCTTGTTTTAATCACCTTGTTCCTCCATAGATAATTTGCACCCCGTGTCATTCAAAAAAATTCACAACATATGAATATCCAATCATCCCACGATCAAGTATTCCAAAGAACACTTGTGGCTCCCAAATATCGAATATGCATACATACATACATACATGTGTGTGTGCCCTAAAAAATAATAAGTCATTCTGCATTCCAAAAATAAATGTTGTTCAAAAATATCTCATGTCCAAAACGAAGTGAAGTTTGTCCCAACAATCAACTCAAATAAACAAGACAAAATAAAAAATCATATTTTTTATGTGAGGCAGTTTTCCTCTATCCACTATCTTTAGAATCTACCACTTTGAGCACCTGAGGATCTACCTTGATAGGAATTTTACCTTTGACTGATGATGCCTCTGGGTGCATTTTTCCAAAATAGATATGTTTTTCTTCACTTTTGGGGTGCTAAGAATGGGATGTGACTGAGTGTGAGGATGTCTCATATTGATTAGACTTAGAAGACTTGTCCAGTTATTTTCCTTTACTAGGTTTAGGTTCTTGAGAAATGGAATTAAGTATTTTTAGGGTATGAGTTGAATGAGCATGTGAAGTCACTTATGCAAGGTGTTGAGCTGGATGCTTAAGAGGAGGAGGAGGTAATGACAAAGACACTATGGGTCGTCCGTCAAAATGAGTTTGGGGAGGATGTACAACATCATTCCATCCATAATTGACTATAGCTTCTAGTGGCAAGGATACATGTGGTTGCACTGGTATGCCAAAAATGCTAGGATGATGATGCAATGGTGGTTTTTTGAGTGAAGAAGGAGGTCGGAAGGCTCTCATCCCAACTAGGTTTAAGAAACTTGTCTGTAAAAGTTGATTTAACTCTTCAGAGTCTGCATCAATGTAAATGGAGAATCATAACCTTTTGTTTCCTCTTTTCAAAAAATCATTCGGCCCCTGTTCTCTGTTTCTTCTACCGTTGTTCCCTCCACCATAGTTGCCTCTACTAAAAAAGCTCATCTAAAACCATGATAATCCAATCAGCATAAATATAAAGCAACAATAAGATAGAACATCTAATACAATTTATCTAAATGATTAAATTGGATTTGACCTAACACAACCATAAAACATAAATGGGAAAAGAAAGGGATAGAGTGAAACATGGACATAAGCCTAATATTCATCATCACATCCAACATGCAAGTCTGCAATCCATGAATGTTTGATCATTATGAAAAGAAATCAATCCGCCTTTCATCCAAAAATCCTTAACAAATATATGCCAACTAATAAAATTTTGTCTTTTGCTTTGTGTTTTTCCATGTTGAACATATCAAAAAATTCTCTTTTATCATATAAGCAGGACTAAATGGAGAAGGGGAATAAATGATAGGGTGTTCGGGGAATAGTTTATGAAAGGTGATATTGATGAAGGAAATTGAACTTATACGACAATTGCATTTCATAAACTTAAACATGCTGCCATTATCATTTGATTTCCTTTGATTCAGTTAGACACTATAGAAACATTCACGTAGTGAAAATCAATCATTCATAACTGATATAACAAAATTCTTCACTTTTAAATTATATAGATAGGGAATTGACAAGAACAAGAAATTAATGAATGGGATTTGAGGAATAACTTATGAAAAATGAAAATGATGAAGGGAAATTAAGTCTATATAATTATCCTTTTTATTTTACATCACCCTTTTATCAACAAGAACCGTCAATGTAGTCATTTCATAACCTGGTCATGCATTCATAGGAATAAACACAACTAAAAGAAATATCTAATTTCCTTTTCCATACTATTCCCACAATTTTTTAATGTAAACATTAACAACCATAATAAAAATGAAGCTGGCCAATCATTTCATTTCTATTTTATGAATGAAAACCACAATCAAAACCCTTAATAATCGTGAGTAAGTCAAAGGTGAACCACTATTGATCATATAACACACAGGGAATTAGGGTTCAAATATTTTATTTGTTTGGTAAGGGTTTTGAAACCAACAACTGGGGTATATCCACTGACGGGTAAAACAAACTAATTCGAAGTATATTGTAGAGAGGTCGAGCTCATCACCTGATTTTTTTCTTTTAAAACTTTTCTTTAATATTCAAACTAGGTTTCAAAACATACCAACCCATCATCTAGGAAACAAGATAGGGCATTGAGGCACCGAATGTATGCAAACCACTCAAGCAAGCCTTCAAAATGAACTTTGAATATATCCTGACTAGGTTTACGAATTTCAAATACTAGATTCTAGTTCAAACTGAAACGTAGGTAATACTTGAGGGTAAAACAAACGCACGTGTTAACAATTTCTCTTTCTATGCAAAGAGAAGATATTTATATAATTAGAGAACTTTCAAACCCAAAACATTTTTTATGCAAGTAATTGTTAAGCTCGACCCATAATATGAATATATTTTGAACAAAATCAACAAGCTAGTGCTATGTAAGGACGACGGATATTACTCAGCATGTTCAAAGGTTTTGAGTTTGAAACTCAAATGAAAACAGAGAGTATAACTAGAATTCTTTCTTGACAAAAAACGAAATGGAAAGTGGTAAGATGAATGAAATGGGCATAGCTTAGAACCCTTCTACTTTCTTACAACAAAATGACAAGAGGGGAAAGAAAACATTTTTGCAACACCAATGCCAAACCAGAGCCAAAACAACCATTTATTGACAAATTTTTTGCAGTACTAGATGTAAAACGAATTGAAACCTTGCACCTTTGCAAAATGGCATCTTAAATACCAGGATGAAGGAAATCTATTACCCAAAACTGCCATGGTTCGAGCTTTGTGAACCAATTCATTACCACAAAAAAGAAAACCAAAGAACTCGGGTGCACAATTCCAAAACCAAAGTGAAATGAGGGTGACAAAACCTGCGTAGTGCTACATTGAATGCACGTCAATCACCACTATGTTTCCAATACTATCAAGCGGTAAAATCTTTGCCACATCAAAAAATATTTCCAATATAACCTACACATCGACCAATCGCAACATGCCTTTCAGGCAAGGGACCACACGTCATGTCAACTGGCTTAAAATCTCACAGGCTGGCGGCTCAAAACATTATGGCCAAGTTCCATCACATTAAGCCAAAATTCAATTCTGTTGAAATAATTTCAATTATTAGCACAATTAACAAAAATTCCTATATGTAATATGCATCGTGCAATAATATAACTTTTCGAATATAACCGCATTTTCCACCCCACCAAAAATAAACAAGTGTTGTATATATGAGCTCGATACTATTCATTTAAAATGCAAGGTTGTGTCATATGGTTTGAATACATTGCATGTCGGATGTTGTAATATAGTTGAACCACATTTTCAAATGTAGAGTCAACACTTATAATTTACAACAAAAACTTTTATGTTCCACGAAAAACGTTTGTGTATGTGCCATGAGAAACGACCATTATAACATATTGAAAGAAAAATATGACAAGACTTTTATGCTTTTTCTATTCACCATAACTTTGACAACCATGCATATTTATAATCATTGATGAAGAAAGATGCTTCAACTGAACTAAAGGAAAACCGAATTACGCCATTAACTTCTGAGAACATATGCAGATTTAGTGCATGCTCATTCTTTTCTTTTTTCTCACTAGAGGACCCCACCTAATAGTCATATTTATTAATAATCTTTTTTATATATATGCCTTGCAACAAGTTGCAACCTGGTGTCTACTTGCAAGTTTGTGAATCAACAAGAAGTTCTTAGCACCCCCCAACTGAGGGGGTTGTAGGGGTTCGGGGGTAAAAGCCCCCAATAATTATTTTTGACGGTTTTCAGGTCCATATTTTTGGCAGTTTTTTGCATTTGTTTTTGGCGGTTTTCGGCACATGGTTTTGGTCGGTGGTTTTCTAATTAGGGTTAAAGAATTAGGGTTTTTGACTAATCCAGGTCAATGGATTATGGGTTTGGATGTCGCGGGATCCTATATGTATATTGTATTGTAAACAATGAAAAAAATGATGGATAGAAGATTAAAGGTGTGGCTCTAAACAGGTTTTTGGTTTCCCTAGTTTGGGTTTCCAAGACAAAGTCACCACCTCCATCAATGTTCTATTCCTCTCTGGTTTGGGTTTCCAATATAAAGTCATCACTTCCTGGGAGAAAGTCAATCTAAATCTCATAGATGGAAGGATTATAACACTGCCTGGTGTTCTACACATCCCAATATTCGCCAAAATTTTTATTTTTGTAAGAAAAATGGACAATGCAGGGGTAAAAATAGTGTTTGAGAAAGAAACTTGTAGGATGGTTCGAGTAGAAATGGTTTTGTTGAAGAGAGTTCATATTGGAACTCTGTATAAGCTGCAAGGAAGCACTATTAGTGATGGGTGTAATAGTTCCATTGTTCCTGAGATTGGAGCTAAAGAAGAAAAAACTCCTACAGTCTCTGGAGAAAAGGCTATGTTGTGGCATCAAAGACTAGAGCATATCAGAGAGAAGAGATTTTGACTACTACATGGTAAAGGTATGGTTGAAGGTATGTCTAAATACTATCTATATTTTTATTTATGTGAACATTGTGTATATGGGAAGCATAATCAGGCAAGATTCCCTCTGGTGCAACGAGGGAAGAGGGAATTTTACAGCTGGTGCATAGCGATGTGTTTGAACCTATGTCAGTTCCATCACTGGGAAAATATATGTACTATGTCTCCTTTATAGATGACTTCTCAAGGAATACTTGGATATATTTCCTCGGGAAGAAATCTAAAGTCTTTGACAGGTTTAAATATTTTAAGGCTCTTGTTGAGAATCAAACAGAGAAAAGAATTAAGGTGTTGAGGATGGATAATAGTGTAGATTTATGTGGAAATGAATTTGAAGAATTATTTAGGAAGTGAAGTATAGAAAGGTAGAATACTACTCCATATACACCTCAGTAGAATGGAGTCACGGGGAGGATGAACAAGACGTTGATGGAAAAAGCAAGGTGCCTGCTTAGTGGTGCCAGGTTAGGATATGAATTATGGCTAGAGGCAGTGGGTACTTCATGTTACCTATTCAATCAATCACCCTCATCAAATTTGGATGACAAGACTCCACATGAGGTATGGACTGGTAAGAAACGCTCTCTCACATATCTCAGGGTATTTGGTTGTGATTCCTATGTTCACATTCCAAACAAAAACATGAGTAAGCTAGATAAAAAGGATGAAAATTGTATCTTTATTGGGTATAAAGATTGTCTAAAAAGTAATAAGATTTGCAACCAAGAAACTAAGAAGGTTGTGTATAGTTGAGATGTGGTATTTAGAGAAATCAAAGATGTTTTCAAATGGGAAGTCCTACCAAGGAAGGACGAACTAAAAAAAATAGAGTTTGAGTTGAAGGATGATGAATCAGACTCTATAAAAGAACATGAATCAGAAGAAGAAGATCATCATACTCTAGTATTGAGGAGATCGTTTCAAGAAATAAGACAACCAGAAAGGTATACTCCATCTGATTTCCATTCAAATTTTTCTTTGTTTATTATTGATGATTATCCTAGAACTGTTAGGGAGGCAATGTATTTGGAGGATGGAAAACGATGGAAAAAGGCCATGGTTGAAGAAATGGTAGCCTTGGATAAGAATGAGGCTTGGAATCTAGTGGAGTTGTTGACTTGAAGAAATCTCATTGGAAACAAATGGGTGTTTAAAAAAACGTTGAATGTAGAAGGCAAAGTGGAGAAATACAAAGCTTAGTTAGTAACAAAAGGTTATTCCTAGGTTGAGGAATTGACTTTGGTGAGATTTTTCTCCTGTTTCCAAGTTAACTTCTATTATATTTCTTTTATTTGTTGTTTTTGTGTTTGATTTTGACGTAGAACATATGGATGTGAAGACAAAATTCCTAGATGGGGATTTGGAAGAAGAAATATACATGAAGTAGCCAGAAGGCTTTGTTGTGAAGGGAAACAAGGAGTTGGTATGCAAGATGAAAAATTTCTTATATGGGTTAAAGCAATCACCAAGATGTGGTATCAAAAATTTGATACTTATATTTTGGGACTTGGATTCACAAAGAGAAAAGAAGATCACTTTGTGTATTTCCAATTAGTTGGTGATCATCTTATTTATTTGGTCTTGTATGTGGATGATATGTTGTTGATAGGAAACAAAAAGGAGATTATTCAGGATGTGAAAACTCAGTTGTCCTCTAAATTTGACTTGGAGGATATTGGTGCCGGAAATTTCATTTTGGGCATGGAAATTAAAGAGATCATGAAAACACAACACTATGGTTAAATCGGAGGAAATATGTTGAGACAATATTGCATAGGTTTAATCTGTAGATTAGTGTCTGAAGACACGGGAAGAGGAAGAGGGCATGTATCATGTTCCATATGCCAGTACAATTGGAAGTTTGATGTATGCAATGGTCTGTACTAAACTGTACATTGCACACGCAGTGGGAGTTTTGAGCAGGTATATGGAAAAACCAGGGAAGGGGCATTGGACATCATTAAAGAGGGTTTTTAGGTACTTGTGTGGCACTACTAGTTATGGATTTTGTTACCAAGGAAGACTAGGATTGGACAAAGTGTTGGAAATTCATGGCTTTGTTGATGCAGACTGGGCTAGAGACCCGGATCAAAAAATATCTACAAGTGGGTATGTGTTTAACCTATTTGGAGGAGCAATCAGTTGGATGAGCAAAATATAGTCTGTAGTGGCACTTTTAACTACAAAAGTTGAATACATGGTAGCCACTCCTATAAGCAAGGAAGCAATATGGTTACGGATTTTTTGTTCATGTTTTGGGTTGGTACAATACATTGTCAGGATAGATTGTGATAGTCAGAGTGTTATCTTCCTAGTGAAGAACTCGACTTATCATTCAAAGACAAAGCATATTGATGTTCAATATCAGTTTGTGAGAGACATGGTTGAAGACAAGAAGGTTTTGCTGATGAAGGTGGACACTTTGGAGAATGTTACAGATTCATTGAAAAAATCTAGGATCACTAAGAATTTCTCTTGGTGTAGAGGATCTATGGGCATTATTTCCTTAGATTGTTGACTATGTAATCCTGTAACCCCAAAAACAACAAGTGGAAGAATCTTGGATATGTGTTATATTCTTTGCAAAAACTTATCCCATGTATTGTACACTAATATGGGAGAAAAGGGAGTTTGAGGGGTGCTTAGCACCCCCTAGCTGGGAAGGTTGTGGGGGTCAAATCCCCTTTGTTTTTGGCGGTTTTTGTATCCGATTTTTTGGTGGTTGTTTGTGTTTGTTTTGGTAGTTTTTCGACACATGGTTTTTGCCGATGGTTTTCTAATTCCGATTAAGGAATTAGGGTTGTTGACTAATTTGGGTCAATGGATTAGGGGTTTGGATGCCACGATATCATATATGTATATTGTATTGTAAACAATGAAACAAATGATGAATACAAGATTATAGGTGCGGCTCTAAACATGTTGTTGGTTTTCCTGGTTTGGGTTTCTAGGGTAAAATCTATGTGTAATGTGTGTGTGCGCCATTGTATATTTTCTATTTTTATTGATAATGTTTGCAATAAATAATTGTACAAGGTTAAAATCTACACCCCCATCCACCCAATGACTTGGGAACTACCAATTTCCTCTAGCTAACCCAACGTGTTCCCTTGTAATCACTACTTCCTTGCCAAAGAAAGTTGAAGTAGTACCTTGTGATTTTTTCTAGAAACCCTTTGGGTATGTGAACCAATGCATGCCAATATACTAGGATAGACTTCAATTTAGATTTGATCAACACTAATGTGGCTAACACCAAATAATAAGGTTCTCACATGGGAGATGATGTAAGAAAAGGGGTAAAGTTGGCCCAAGAATTTGTCTTTTATGTTGGAACAATGATGAGTCCAATGAACATATTTTCCTCTCTTGCCCTTTCTCTCAGTAGATCTGAAACAATATGGAAGACCATTTAGGTCTATCGAACCTTTGGAACAATGAATCTTTGGAAGGTTGTTTTTTTAGTTTGGTTTGGGGAAAAGGAACTGAAGCCCCTCGAGGCTATCCTGTATTTGACCCTTTGGAGTATATGGTCGGATCACAAGTCGATTTTGTTTGAAGGTAAATTTGTCCTCTCTTTTTAAGGCTTTTTATTAGGTTTTGGTTTTTCTTCCTTTCTATAAGTCAACTGTAGGAACAAAGCTTCCAAGAGATATTGGTGAGTTAATTGTGGAGGGAACATTGCCTTGGATTTTCTTAGATGGGGCTTGTAAGGATGTCATCTATGGTTGTGGAATAGTTATTGATCTAGATGAAAGGAACTATTTTTATCTCAAAGAAATATTTGAAAGGGGCATCAATAACAATAGTAAATTCATGAATTTCTACCTACTTACCTCCTTTTAAATTTTACTATGAAGAAAAGTTTGGGTTCATTTCATGTTTTTGGAGATTTTAGTATTGTAATAAATGTTTTAACAAACAAAACCCACCTTTACAGAGAAATGAACAATATTACAAATAAGATCTCAAAGGAAGACATAAAACTTCGTGAAAATTAGGTAATTATACAAGAATTTGTAGAAGGGGAGGTTATGGTCTCCCAACAATTACAACTACGAAACTTATAAATTTACTATATGAAATTGGTGATCTTTTATGAGTTGAAAGTGTTTATTAGTTTTTGCATAAGTTTTGAGACTCTTAGACTATTTATGGGTCTATAAGACTATGAGAAAAATATTAAAACACATGTTGATTGTATTAATATTCATCTTGAATACAAATACATTTTCATTTTTTTTCTTGAAAAAAAATATTTTTTATATATAGAATTATAAAGAGATACATACAAAACTAAAATATAAAATAACTTTTTATAGTTTAAATGAGAATTCCTTACCATGACGGAGAGGTTGTGAACGAAAACAAGATTGATGAGACGATAGGTGATTAAATAAAATTATTGATTAAAACTTATTAAAAGTATATCCCAAATTGTGAATGAAAATTAGGTTGATGGAAATTAAAAAGTTTGAATATGATATTTTACAATAGTTGAAAATTTGAAAATTAGTTAAATTGAGAATGAAAATTAGATCGAAGATGATTAAATTATTTAAAATATTTAAATTGGTATTGGAGTAAGATTTAAAATTGTTTTTAATTATTTAATAATTTGTTTTCTTTGGATGCAAGGAAATATATTAACTACTCAAGATCTAGAGGCATCTAGTAAGAGTGAAATTTAACCCCCTTATGAAACACCAATGGATTCTTTAAGGTGGTGTGGTTTTGGTAGCCAATGATGATTGTGTTTACTATCGATTGACAACTAAGATATGATAGGTTTTTCCACCTTAAGAAAAATATTATTTCATAAAATAATTAAATTATATTTTATGTTGTTTATGCATTTCAAAATGGGAATGATACTCTCCGGATGGGGTGTTAGTCTAGGACAGGTGTCGCAAAGATGGGAATGGAAACTGCCAACGCGGAAACAACCATGTGACTGGCACATGCCCCTCCCCACCTCCCACACCATGAACTTAAATCAAATTCATTGCTACCAGAGCACCATTAACGCTCCTAGTGTGCTCTTCTTTGGCCTCTCGTCTGATAGATGGATCCACCATTAGTCTGGTCACCTCTGCGCATGTGTGTCCTCCTCTCTCAGTGGTATTCATACTGTGAAGCTCACCAATGTCTCCTCCATATTTACCCTGTCTTTCCATAGCCATCCCACGGTCTGCGCCCTCCTTTGGTGCTCACCGACCATTCTCGTCATTTCCTTGTGTCTACTTACCTTTGCTCTGCTCCAACCATGTCGATATTGTGTGGAAAGTCCAAACGCAGTTCGGATTTGCACCAAAATCGATCGCGCTTGGAAATTTGACCCTCGCCTGCCCCCGCACCCTTGCATAGCTCATCACCCTCCTCGCCAGCCTCTTCAGAGCAATCCGCTCATAGTCTCAGGGGTCTCCCGCCTCTCTCCTCACCCTATGCGTGTAGAGTTTAATGGTTCAACCTCTTGGGGAACTCATTGGGATTCAACCCAGGGTCTATTCCAGACTTGGCCTCCTCTTCGCAACCCGCCCTAGTCGTCCCTCCCAATTCACCCGAGAACTCTTCTCTCACACCTTCGTCAATGCAATCGCCATCGATCCAATCTCCATGCGAAGGTATCTTTGGCTGCCATGAGAAGAATTCAGAGCAACCCCACTCCTGCTCAAACTGCGCTACCTGTGCAAAATTACAAGACGACCTTTCAATTCTGCGAGACCTGGTGTTCGAGGTTCGCAAAGAGGTGGACGAACTGCACTTTCAACTGGAAGTCCTGGACAAAAAGGGGACATAAATCCTGTAGATGCTCTCCTCTTTGAATGGTTCTTTCCATCCATCAAAAGCGACACCAAATGCACCATGAGACTCGGAGACGATACTAGTCCCAGCTCCACAAAGGTCTCCAGCAGACGACGCAGCACCAGACTTGGCTCCAGCACTCCAGGAACCCACCTTGGATACAGCACCACACAACACGTCCACAACATGAGCTGCACATGTGTTAGATTGCATGGCATGTTGGTTGTTTAGTTTATATTTTGCCACTTGTATCTTTAGTTATAATCTGTTAGGATTGTCTTATGTCAATCCTAGAGGGTCTAGAAGCCTGGGTGAATCGATTTCCCCATGGGGTGATTCCACTCCAGGTGATTAATTATGTTATATGACTGGTTTTATGAAACAATGGCTTTGGACTTGGGAGGCTGGTTGAATTGGTTTTCCCATGGGGCAAATTAGTAACTACATTCCTCAGATAGACATGTCGATGTTGTAATTTTTTAATCTGAAAGGATTTTTATAGAATACTTACTTAAAAAAATTGGGAATGATACATTGCATTTCTAGATGTGAAGGATACTTTAAAGTATATTTTATGTTGAACGTGCATTTCAAAATGTGATTAAAAATTGGAATAATGGTATGGAAAAAAATTGAACATAATATTCCATAAGATAGATTATTATTTTTTTAAAATATTTAATTTAATGGTAACAAAAAAAATTGAATTGATCTTGGAGTAAGACCTAAAACTGCTTTTAATTAGCTAAGAGCTTGTTTTCTTCGGACATAAATAAACATGTTAATGACCTAAGACCCAGAGGAATCTTGTAAGAGTGAGAATTTGTTCCCTTATGGATCATCAACGTGTTATTTCAGGGGGCATAGTTTTCCTTGAATAGCGATGACGATTTTGCTTGCATTCAAAGATAGCAACCAGTGATGGTTGTCCTCAATGTTGATTGAGAATTGAGTTATGATATATTTTGACACCTTTACAAAAACAAAAAGGTATGAATATTCTATTACATAAACTAAGTTGTAAAAATAAAATCACTAATTAATATTTTTTTATAAAAGAAGATTAAATGTCATAGGACTTTAATGTTTTTCTCATTTGTCATAATTAAAAGCTAGTTAGACAATCCTTATTAAAATTCCAATTTTGGACGAACAAGATTGTTGTTTTTAATATAGACATGGATTCAACACCCTCAAATATTCTTATCAAAATTTGTTTAGATCATCTTTATTAAAATTGCAATTTTGTATGAATAGGATTGTTGTTTTTAATATAAATATGGATTCAATACCCTCAAATATTCTTATTGAAGTTTGGTTAGATAATTTTTATTAAAATTACAATTTTAAATGGATAAGATTGTTGTTTTTAATATAGACATGGATTCAACACTCTCAAAAATTCTTATTATAACTAGATTGTATAATGTTAATATTTAATATCAATTATTTCATTAATCGAAGCAATTCCTATTAAATTTAATGTGAAAACTGTTAATTTCCCTCGCATTATTTTCTATGAAACGAAAAAAAAAAAAAACTATTTCATCGTACATTTTCAAATAATAACCTTATTTTAATTATATTTACAAATATGATTATACATATTTTCATGATATTGGCCCAACTTTCCTTAAAAATAATTCATATGGTTTGAAAATTGATGTATTTCATACAGTCAAGGTGGACCCTCTGGAATATATTTTAAAATTCTTATGAAATTAAAAATAAGGCTAATTGATTATTCCCCATGAAGACTTCCAGAAAAATCGACTTTCATAAATAACACAAGAAATTACATACATTTGTTATATCGAGCATTTTAAATTACATACATTTATTTTAGGGAGCTTTGCAAGTGAAAAGGAGGAGGAGATTATTTCATGTAGACACTTTTCAAAAGACAATATGATACAAAATACAAAGAGTTATGTAGAGTGGAATTTGGATTTTAGATTTGTCAAAGTTGTGGGTTTGGAGACTTTAGAGTATATGCAAGTACTTGTAGTATGGTAAGGAGTTATCATACATGGTAATTTGGGTAAGTTTGGAGTAAAAGTTGATAGGAGCTTGGATAATTATTATTAATTTTGTAAATTTATTAGATATTTTTTTATAATTAAGTTTTAAATTTAATATATTTATAATTAAATTTGGTTAAATTATAGATTTAATTTATGTATGTGAAAATTTTAATTGGTAGTAAGTACATTTTTGTAATTATTGATGGTAGTGGTATGTGGAAGACGTAGATACTATAGAATATAGAATGGTATCATAACATCCATTTTCATCTAATAAGCATTAAGAGGGATCTTGAGATTTTTAAACAATGAAACTGAATGCACATCAATAAGCTAAAATCCATTGAAGATTAAGCATTAAGAACACACAAGGAACAAAATGTACACAAAATGATGAATCCCAAATATATTGTTATTCAACAAAGCATAAAGAGATATACATTTACATGATTTTCCTTCTCGTGAAAGGAAAAGAGAGAAAATCGTATCTTGAAACCTAATCCCAGATCTTGTGGTGTCCAAGCTAAGATGGTAAAAATGAATGGATAATGATATAATACAAGGGTCCAAAGAATACATACTTTACGTATCCATTAGAACCATCGACTAAATGTATGAAAGAATAAAGGGAGCCAAGTCAATCATGAGAACTCACCTTGAACTTCTAAAGAGAAGACAATGAATATTCCATTAACCCATGTCTTCTCCCTAATTGTGCATAGCGTATAAAACATACATTATACATTGTAGATAATACACCTAAGACACAAATACAACATAACTAAGTCAATATTGCATGAGAATTGAGCGCATAGTCTATGCACCTCTTGTGGATCAAGATCGTGCCACCCAACACAACCATGAATGAAGAACTACACATTGTCAAGTTGAACCACATACTAGAAAATAACTTTAGGAGCCACAAATTTTGTGCCAACCACCATAAGTTGTGTCACACATAATAAGTATGTGACCATCAAGTGTAGTAACACAACATGCAATGACCATGCCTTGCATAGATCTAACCCCAATAAGGGCGATCAATAATTTATCATCAGAAATTTGAATGTTGTCCATTTTTTATGAGATATAGAAAGAAGAGTTATAACCATAAAGAATCACTGATAAATGAATCCACCCTCGATCACAATTCTAGTTTTGTAGTTTATTATGCACTATAGATTGTCTAGACAATCAACTAAGAAAGAGGTATTTGATAGCCCTATTATTTGATGATACAATGCATCTTTTCGTTGATGTAATACACATACACATATTGTACCACAATGGATTCTTTGATACATATATGTATATGCTACCATTCTATAGTGCATATCCCCTCAATGGTGTCGCTACCAATAATGAATGTAGAAGTGATCTTACTTCCAAATAAAAACTTCACATATTAAATTGAATCTACTATTCGACCAAATTTAATTACATACATGATATAATTAAATCTTAACCGCATGAAAAAATAGTTAGTGAATAGGATGTAGACTTGCAAATTTGATGATGCATATCCAAACTCAATCCACTCCTACTCCTAAGCTTACTCAAGCTTACACTATCTCGATCTCCACACCATATTGGAGGTACTCTCCTTCCCTCTAAACTCTCCAAGCCCACAAATCCAACACATGAGATGGATAGATGATGGTGCATAATAAATCAAAGATTTAGATTCCCTCTCTATCCTGGATTTAATCCAAAACTCCATTTTATATAACTTTTTGTGATTTTTTTTCTTTCTCCCAATTCAAAAGTTTTCGAAAAAATAATCCTATGTTTTTTCGCTTGCAAAGCTTACTATAAATAAGAACTTTTGAAGAACTTGTTTTTAACATGAGATTGTATAACTTATAAGTTTACATCATATCTCTACATAACTCTAAACATAAAAAAAAAATAGTCACATTAATTATCACAAAGGAGAGTTGCAAAGCAACTAGTCCCTGTCATTCGAGGTGTTTTTTTATCAACAAGATTTTTTTTCTTTACAAGTGGTAAATTACAAAAGTTTACAAAATGCCCAAGTAGACAAGGCATGTATGTGATCATTAAAAGACCTATGTTGTATGATAACATAGGTATATAACTTGAAGATAGGGGCATAAATACAATAATAAGAGAGGGGGGAAGTAACTAGAGTAACATCATGGAAGAAATAAAATACTTCAAAGGAAACTAAGTAATAGTCCTAACTAGTAGTGGAGTGATCATAAATAATTATCCAACAAGAAAATATTTTGGCCATTTATCATCTTTGGCATTGGTTGCAATGTCAATTCCATCCTTCTCTTACAACATCTTGAGCAAAATTCCCTTGATTTGACTTAACTCATGGTTTTGTTGAAGGACTTCCTTGGAGAGTGGAGTAAGGGTTCTCTCCAAATAGGCCAGGAGATCTGTCACAAATTTCTGGAAATACTTTTGGGCATCAAGGCTCGAGAAAATGAAGGAACAAATATACTACATCATGTCTAGGGCGTGCATAAAAAGCGTGTGTCTTCTTCTTGTATTCATGGGATATTACATGGGAAAGTCAGAGATAGGGGGTATTTAAATTTCTTACCTTTGACAAAAACCCAAACATCATAATCCAACCTAAATACCTTATAGAAGGAAACATTAGAGTGAGAGTAGGTAAAGGATGAGATATTTTTCTTGTTGTATTCCCTAAAGATAGAAGGGATGGTTGTTTCAAAAGGGTCATCTTCTACCTCATCTTCACTGGAGTCCTCACTATCCATATCAAGATGATCTTTTCATTTCTTGGGTCTCCCAATAAAACCATGAGTATTGATAACTCTACCCATACTAGGGGGATTCTGAGTGCCTTTCTCATCAATATTTTGGGGTTTCTCCAAATTTCAAGAATTCTACAATTAGAGGTTCTCCCATATTAGAATGGGGATGTGACTATCCATCAAGGTAGGAGGGTGCACAATCTCAGAGGTAGGAAAAGTCTTAAGAAGGGAAAGCTCTTTAGAGGAAGGAAACAATGATAAGGAAGAAGCAATGTTTGATGGAGGAAGATGGTAGCGTAAAGGCCGAATAAAGTGAAAACACAAATTTAAAACCAAGAGTGATTGAGGAGTCGTGGGAGTTACCTTTAAAACTTCAATTGCATATATTTCCATGATGAGGAACGATCTATTATGAACCAAATGCTTAAAATATCATAACAGAACAAAGGTACACACCATGTACACCAATGTGAGAGTGGACCACAACTCCAATATAGATAAGAGAGATGAATTACAAAATAAATCCTTAAATGATAGGAGAACCTCCTTCAAATACCCAATTAGATCCATACATCACAATTCACCTCTCCTCAATAATGAATACATGATCTTTATATATACTTATTCACACACTACACATAAGGCCCCTTTACTATTAGGAAAACCTTATTACCTATACATTTACACATTACATGTACATTTGGCCTCATATATGTCCCCCCTTGGGGTCATATCATATACATTTAACCCCATATATGCTCTTCTTGGGTCATAACATAGTACCCTCCTTCAAAAAGCTTTGTCCTCAAAGTGTTACAAGCAAAATCTCTCTACGGCTAGGGGAAAACCACAACAAATGGAAAGACACCCATAAATCAACTCTAATCTCAAGTATTCTATATAAATTTAAATGCTAACAATATAAGGCTAGAAGCCTACCTCGTCCGGACGTCTGAAGAAGACCACCGTGAGCACAAGACCCAAAGTGTTATACCTACAACTTGTCCTCAACAACCAAGATAAGCAAGCATGTGGTAATGACATATAATGCTAGCATATAAATTATCATAATCCATTAACATACATTACAAATATGCCCATGGAAAGAAATACAAATATTTGCAAGATATCAATTGGATGAGAAAATAGTATTTCTATTAAAGTAATCAACAAAAGTACATAGGTGAAAAACTTTTGCAACAAGACATATCAGAATCAAGAAACTAAGTCCCTCCAGTTGGGCCTCCACCACTTCAATCCTCCATAAAGGCAAGCTCATGTGTAGGAGTCAATGAAGTTCTCCATCACAAGATAGGAAGAGCTTGTGGGATTAACACAAGAAGACTAGACTTTCAAGGACAAAGGGATGCAGACTCAATTTGAGGTGAAATTTCTCCAGAGTGTCTTTGCTCTCTATGATGAATTGTCTTCAATGCTTAGATATGGCTCAATTTATATCCTCCAAATGGAATTGAAGGGTCGAGTCAGAGCATTTTCAGTATATGGAAGGTCAAGGATCATGGATCACGTGACATGGCATGGAAACTCGACATATTTTTTAAATTTTGAGCACCAAACCTGATGTACGCGAGATTTAATGGAGCAACCTGCATATACACAAGTTGTCAAACTGTAGGTTGCGTATATGGACAAAAATGTGTATTTTTGTCTCTGGAGTGAACAAAAAGGGGAAATGAAGTTTGCAGAGGGAAATGGAAGGCCATCAAAGCAAGATCCATGGAGTGTGGAAAAATATGCTATAACACAAAGCTTTGCAATTAAAGGCTTCACATGTGATGAAATCAAGTAATAAGATTTTCTTAAGTTCCTTCTTTCTTCATTCCATTGATGATGATCCATCCATCCAAAATCAGTTATTTTTGGTCTTAATCCTTGGTGGTTGGTTGTTGCATAATTTTCTTTCCTTTTGTTAGCGCCATCATTTTTTTAGTTAGGGTCAATCTTAGTCGACTCATGGTCTGTGTGTCAAAACGTGTGAGGTTGGGTACCAAACAATGAATGGGTCGAAGTCAACAAGTTGTCGATTGGACCTTGGAGTCAGGAGGGGACGTTAAGCTCAAACATGTGTAAGTGGTAGAGGTATTTTCCCAAAGAGTCTGGTCCTGTCAGAAGAGGAGGTTTTACGTGCCAATGGTTGAGGCAAGTTGTTAAATATGAGTCACGTCGGTAGATGAAATGGCCATCATCAGCTCATTATGAAGTCAGAAAGGATGAGAAATCACAACGCTCATATCACGTATACTTTGCATCTCTTATCAGTTGTACTTTACACATTCTGAAGTATACCCGTCGCGCGGATGTGCTGCAAAAATATTTTGCCTGCTTCGAAACCTCTAGTCACCATGGATTCAATGTCCCCTATCATGATTCCATCTCTCGCCCGTCCAGTTATAAATTCTAGTTTCTCTTCATGTATTCTATTCACCAACCAAGTTTATGCACTGTCTGTAATTTTTCCCGGGAGCCCTGAGTTTCTCGCTGCGGGAAATTCAATTGCCATCAGTTGTGTCGCAAACCCAGGAAAATAAAGATTACCTCCTTGGGTATGTGCTAAATCCACTGCGCGCGCAGAAAAAATACGCACTGCACCATGGATACATCCCAGAACATAAGAAAAGGTGTGCAAAGTGGCAAAAATGTGAGGCCCAAACCTCAAAAGTTGACATTGGTAAATGAATATCCAGATGTCAGAGAATATTTTGAACAGGTCAGATGCATGGTCTATTGTAAGAAAATCCAAGGATTCAACGTGAGACTGGCGAAACAGTTTGCACTCAAATTCAACAGGTTCCACGTGGTAATTGCAGGAATCACATTCCAGGTGACGAAGGAAACTCTGTCAGCTGCAACGGACATCCCTCCGCGCAGTGAAAGGTGGTCTAAAGGCATGACTTTGGATGCGCTATGCTACAAGGAATTCATCAAACCAGACTGTTTAAATGGGAAATTTGAAGTGGGCGTTTCAAGTCGATATCTATAGGAGCCTTTTCGGAAGCTCCTGAGGGCGATTAGAAAATATTTCACCAATGAAGGGAGGTCTAACAAAATAAACCCACATCACATCAGATTGTTGATGCATTTCACAGGAAGGAGACCATTGCAACTCCCTTTCTTCTTGCACCAAATCCTTCGAGAAATGGCGGAGAACGTCCAGGCTGAAGCAAACCAGCCGAAGAAGAAACTATCTCATGTCTCGCTAATCAAATTGTTGATAGTTGAAGAGTTGAGGTGATTGGGCGAAAGCTGGGATTCGTTTCTACTCACAGTAGACATCCCCAGGGACCCCAAAGGATATTCCCCTCTACCCACAGGAGAAGTAACATCTCACCACGCAGAGGCAAAAATAGGAAGGGTTGTGAAGGAAGGAAAGACATTGGAAGCCCTGTCCCCCCAACAGCTGATACCCCAGAAGAGGATTAGGCTGAGGAAGAACAAGGAGACCAGGAAGGCCCAAGCCTCAAGCGAGCCACGTGCAAAGTCAGTCTTTGAAGAGTTACTCATGCACGCCATTCGGTTGGAACTTGTCGAAGGTCTAAGTCAAGAAACTTGTGGTAGGCGGAGAAGGACAGACACTGAAGGCACATATATTCGTGAACTGTCACAGCAACTAAAGAAAGCATAGCTATCTATAGTTGAGTTGTACAAGGAGAACAGGTATTTGAGACAACAGTTAGCAAAGAAGACCCTCAAGGCATCAGCATCACAAGGCCAAGAGGGAAACACAACTTGGCTCAAGAGGCAGCTCAGGGAAGTACAAGACACAATCATCCAGTTGCATGAAGCACAGAGGATGTCATAAGAGAGAATTGTAAAGCACTTCAAGGAATGTGGACCGACCCTAGAAAATGTCCACGCGTCTCTAGCTAGTGCACAGAAGAGGTTGAAAGGGAACGTGGTTTTGAAAAAACAAGTAATGAATCTGAAAAGCCTAAACTGGTCTCTCAGGAGAATGCTTCGGATATAAAAATTGCAAACAAGGCCTGAAGCATGATTGACCGACTATGTTTTTGTCTTCTCAAACATGATGTGGATTTTTTTTTCCTCGTGTCCTGTTTCCTGCCGGGAAGTAGGGACTCTAGCTAGTGCCCGCGCGGAAAGCATACGACGTGCAAATGATGGAGACCCACCTATTACAAAGGACAAGTGTACATTGGACACGCGACAGTTTGAAGAAAGGCGTTGTCCCCTGACTAGCATTTTCATCTTGGAAACACATGTGACAGTTTGCGGTTACCCGCCATATGCATGCTCCAGCAAATGATCGCGTGGCAAAAATCAAGGCCTTTACAATGGGTGGTAGGAGTCTGACAGAGCACTTGATCGTTCAGAGAGTCTGTCGAAGGAAAAGCATCGACACATCACTCTCTAACGATGAAATCTTGTTGATGATCGAACTATCATGGAAAATACGTCGGTTATTGTATGATTGAGTACAGTTAGTTTCTATTTTAGTAAATTTCCATACGAAGGATCATCTAGCAGAGAATAGTCAGAGCCTAATTTCTATGGATAGTAGTTGGAGGGAAGGGCATCCCAATTGGCACACCCTTGTCTATATATTTCGTCTTTTCAATGTAAGCAAGGTTGGTTGGCAAAGTAATGTAGATAGTGATTGTTGAATGTAGCTTTCAAACTTGATTGAATTTTAATGCAAAGGTTCTAAAACTTTGACGAAAAGATTCTAATGGAAGCGATTTGATGTTTTGTAACTTCTCTTTATGTATGTGATTCTTGTGTTCTTTATATTCATATCTATATTTTGTCTAAATCTGAACGTTATTTAAATATAGAATTCACTCTGCGGTGCTCTAGATTTTTTCCATTTAGACGACTATGTTTTCTTCTAAGTGAACTCATAATTCATCCCCAACGGTGCTTTGAGTTGCTTCATGTGTTTTTCTCTCGCCACACACAACGATTTTAAACTGAAAGATTGTTTCCTACTTAGCCTTTATCCTCTCAAGTTTACTCACCAAGTCATTTGTTTCTTTCGTTTTTTGAAATTGACTTCATGGCCCAAGGTCTCACATTCTCTTGCCAATAGAACCAGAAATATCGTACAAAAGTGATAAACCTAGCCGAAAGTTTCAAGGTCATAACCCACACAGAGACGAAGTCTTAGAGAGAGCCCTCTCTAGGTCAGAAAGGCTAGTTTCCAGCCTTAAAGTTGGTTTGTAGGTTGCCTCTGTCATTCATTTCCTTAGCCGAACGATTTTACAGAGTGCTAACATTTTGGCGTCGTTGCCAAGGACATAATTGAATAAATTTTCCCTGGGAGAAGGACTAAAGATGCAGTTTTGACCCCCGAGGGTAACAGTGGGCCAAACATCTACATTGGTTGAACCCTTTACCCTAGTGACTCCAGTAAAAAATACTAGTAGCACAAAGTAGCGTGACTCAGAAACGCTGGCTCTGAAGACAATTTATACCAAAGCCAATCCTTAACCGAACCCTGTAGAGCTCGTGTGTGATTTCGAGAAACTTCTACGCAAGAAAAGGAAGCAGGCTCCAGACCCATTCTATTACCTGGACAGAAACTTTTCCTTACCGAAGGATGGTGTACAAAGCATTGACAAACTCGATTTTGACACCCTGTTCAAACAAACCTTGTTCAAGTCTAAATCAGAAACCAACTTGGATGATATAGTCTTCGATGAGAAAGGGTTTCAATCTCTAATACCAAAAAAAATACTGCAAGTTGCCATATTTCATGCTCAGAACATCCCGCAAATCCCAAAACCCCCTAGATAAATAGCCTCCAGATTCGCCCCCCTTTCCCTTCCATCCCAACTGCATGATTTTCCCCTGAACTACAACTAGAGGATCAAGCTATATAATGTCGAGGGAAACACCTTTTCCCAAAATCACCTGGATTGGTTCAATGATTTCGTTGATATAGAATAGGTGGATCATGAAGATGAAAGATGAGGTTGTTAGTGCAGAGCCTTTCAGGGGAGGTTATGAAGTTTTTTAAGGCTCTTCAAGCGGAAAGAATCCCCAACTTTGTTGCATTTGAATCATCGTTCATTGCTAGATTGAGAGACAAAAGGAATCCTTTGCAACTACTGACATAGTACAACAATATGAAGAGAGAGTTGGAGGAGATGGTGCAATATTTCTCGACCTATTTCATGAGGGTCTACAACTCAATCCCCGCACAATTCCAGCTGCCTCCCGGGGTTGTGCATCTTTGATACGCCGACTCTTTTGAAAGAGACTTTGCCTTGTTGTTGAGGGAGAGATCTGCTAATTTAGATGCCATGATGAGTGACGCAATTGAATTCAAAGTAAATTTGATGGTGTCAGGAAATATCAAACAAAAATTCAATAGACGCGGGAAGAAACCCCAAGGAGATGTGCAACCATCGACTTCTCGACCCTCATATGACAAGTTCAACTTAATGATGAAGACGATGGAGAATTTGATGGAAAGAATGTATGTGGGGAATAATCCCACCGCCAGAGAGAAACATGACCTCCAACCTAGAAATCAAAACCTTAGAAGAGGTATGGTCCTGTAGATCAGGCAGAGGGAACAAAGAGACCAGGGCGACCAAAAAATAAGGCCCCCGTTCCAAAACAATTACGCGGATGAAGATTTTGAGCAGATGATCCAACATCAAATGCATTTGCATTGTTTTGACGACACAGACACACACGTGTTTTTGACGAAGGGAGAACACGATCAATGCATGAACAT
>JASDQU010500377.1:25748-53961 GCA_032191745.1 Picea mariana
GGATTGTATTTATTCACATTGATTGTTGTTAGTGTTGATTTTTTTTATAATCAAGCAATATGCTAAGTTGTTATCAAAGACAATATGTAAAGCTCTTCTTAAAGAGGGAAGAACATGGGGACATGTTCTCATTAAAAAAGGGGGAATTGATACGTCCTAGCAATTTATTCGATTGTTTTGTAATTGATACTATGTGATCGATTTGATCTTAGCGAGCATATTTCTCCTCAACATTAGTCATTAATTCTATATAGCTAAGTTAATTAAAAATACATTATTTTATTATATTTAATTAAAGTTTCATCGAATAAATTTTGATATAACTTATTTTTTAATATAGAAATCAACTCCATTGAAATACCTCTCATATGAATTGTATTTCATGTTGTTTTGCCTTTGTTTTTCTCTTTTTGCTCATAGATTTTGTAACTCTTATTCAAAAGAGATAAAACGTGACTGGGACAAAGCATACATACAAAGACATTCATCCCTGACATTGTTGGGTTATGTGGGTCATAAAAAAAATTTGATGACATAGCACAACAAGTTAGTAATGTTTGTCTCCTCTACGTTATCTCATCACCTTGCCTCCTTTCAGTGTCTTGTCCAATGACATGTGCAAAAAATTCAATGCAATTTTTTTCCAATTGCTTCACCAACCATTTTGTTGCACACCTTCCTATGTAGGCCACATTGAGTCAAAATACAAAGGGAATGAGGTGGTGGTTAACCTTTACCAATCTTTTAAATGCAAAGGGAATGAGGTGGTGGTTAGCCTTTACCAACCTTTTAAATGCAAGTTATTAATCTTTACCAGGTATGACTACCCTTTAACCTTAACATCTGCGACCACCCACTTTGTCCTTTACAAGCAAGTTGTTAACCTTAACCTTTACCCACTTTGTCTCATTTTCAATATTACCAAAATTTTCATTATTGTCGAAGTTACATAAATTGAAATGTCAGTACATAGTGCCAACTAAAATTCCACTTTTCGATACATTCTACAAATAAAAGGTGTAAAAGTCTAATGCAATGAATAAATGTACCCAGCATGGAGAACGTGGTTTTATCACTTTGAAAAGTTAAAATCTAAACAAAGAACGGACCATTAATTTAACGTGTGGTATGACATGGTAAGGTAGTGCCTTACATTCATTATGTAGGGTACTACATTCATTATGTAGGGTACGGCCTTACATTCATATGTAGACTAAGACACATAAGGTATATATGTCCAAATTTTCATGCATTGGAATACAATGGTTAAGCATTTATTGTTTATCAAGACAAATTTTAGATTTAAAGGTTTATGATAAACTCATCTTTTTCTTTTTAAATGTGTGGAGTGGACCAAAAGAGGGAGGCGATTATTGAGGAAGTTATGCATAGCTGGAGATTCATTAACTATTGAACACTTAAGAGTTGATGCGGTCCACTTAGAACACTTAGATACTTTGTTGTGCCGGTTTTGTCACTTGGGTGAGCAAAACAATGATACTTGCATGCCTACTTGGGCCTGCTAGAAAAGATAGAAGTTCGTGAGTGGGTTAAACAAGCCAAACACATGTAATAAACAAAATAAACAAACTAAAACAACTAAGAAAACAAAAAAATAGAATGCATAAGAAACTTAGAACCATAAACAATCAACCAATGGCCAAGATAATGCCACCAATGGATAATTATATTAGTTGGCAAAACATCGTAGAGAAAAATGAGGACTTATGGGTCCCCTCTTCTTCCTTGGGAGGGCTCTTGAGTTCCCTAATGGAGAGCTCTTCTTACAATGGAAGAAAAATAGAAAACGATGAAGTACATCAATGCCTATTCCCTCAAGAGGTGAGTGGAATGGCCTATTGCAATGATGCTTTTATACTCCAAGGAGAAAAGAGGATTCTCAAGGGAGAGTAGAGGCAGCATAAAAATACTATAAAGATATTGCTTTCTTAGTGCACCCATGGATTTCATTTATAGCATTTCTTCAAGGAAAAATATAATTGGTTCTTGATGTGAACAAGGGGCCTTTTAGGGCACCCTTTGATCCTTGACCAGCCCCCCATTTGGATTTCACTCAGATATGGAGGTCATATCAGGTTGGGAGCTGGTCCATAAGTGGATCGGGGGGAAAAGAATCATAAATGCGTCATTCACAGGAGTGTGCAACATTTCTCATACACACTTGTGCATATGGTGCATTGTGCGCTCTGAGAGCTTTGTTGGCCTACGCACAGTGCGCATGCTTCCTTTAGTGATTTTGCGCATGTCAATTTTTTCTCAATTGTATAGTTATTTCCTTTTGAAATGCATTTAGTGTTGGAGGTGAACTAATTGTTGTTGGCATTGCTGTATTTCTGTAACCATTTTCTTGCAATGTTGCAGACGAAATTTCAGTGATAACATATTCTCCCTGATGTGTGAGGTTAGGATCATACGTATAGTCGAAATAAATCAATGTTTATTCTAATGAGAGTGTCATTGTAATGAAGAGTGCTAAGAGGAATTGCAAGAGAGATCCATCGGAGGGAGAGGGGAAACTGTGGGACCCAAACCTTTCTTTAGGGAAAAAAAAGAATTTTTTTATACAAACGAGGCAGGCATGCCCCATGCTCGTGTCATGTAACCCAAAATGTAAGACAATAACTGAAGATGTATATTGATGTAGATAATTGCAGTGCCCTCCGGGGTGGTTGATAATGGTAGATGACAATTTTGAAGGGTGAACATACTCTGAAATGAGGCAAGGACACATGTAAGAAGTATCGAGGACTCATAGGCATTGATGACCTAACAAATTCAGAGGTCTTTAGTTGTTATAAAACAAATGCAATAGTCGCATAGTAAGACCCACCTTAACATGAGATTTCGTTGAAGTCGAATGTTTAGGGGGATCAACGGAATCAGAGAGAAATGATGATTCTCTCTGTGTCGTCCGAGACTCCTCATTATAAAGGTAATGAGAGTGAAGATATTGTCGCCCTTCTGGAAACTATTCTGATGTCGATAGAAAGGGAGACATGAGTCTGAGAAGCAAAGGGCTTCATGAAATCCACTGAGATTAGATCAGGTATTGGTAGGTAACATGGACAAAGTCAATATGTGGTGAGACTCAAGACTGCCCTTTGTTGTGGAATTTTGAAGGAGGATTGGTAGCAACCGTAAAACGGTATCTAGTGTCAGGGAGACGACTAAATATGAGTTTAAACTTCGCTAGAGGCTTGACAAAGTGAACAAACTCAAAGATCAGGGGTACGTGGATTTTGGGATACTCAGGGTTCATGAAAAATATCAGAATGAAAAAGGGAGAGTGGATGCCCCAACCAAGGGCAAGATGGGTTGCATTGCCGGTAAAATAAGGTCAGCAAGGGTGATGACAAAAAGCTAAGTAAATGCTGGAAACAAAGGCTTTTTACAATTACCAAATAAATAAATAATAATTTGGGATGAGTGTACAGATACAAAAACGGGTGCCCTAGTGCAAGATGGCTTGGCCTGTGAGGGCACAAGTTGCGAAGAGAACTAGTGGAGGGTGGGGGCCCCATGGGTGGGTTTTTGTATGGGGTAAATCAATAGAGAGAAATCTGTAGATGGGCAAACTAATGGTGGATGAGATGGAGGGATAATGATATTGCGGAGGTGCAGTCAATAAAACTTAGATGAGATGACCTAGGAGCCCATTGGTAAAGCTAGCAATATGATGAGAAGAAGTATGTGGCTTATTCTCGGAAGTGCATAAGCCTATCAGGACTCCCATCCCTAGGGGTGAAAGAAACATGAGTGTCAAGTTACCAAGGGGAACTATGAATGGGACACATCATGTGGGGGAGAGTGCTACCAGGTGACAGTACCAAAATGTAACAGAGGTGACAGTACTACAGCGACGGACGTAAGGACCCTAAAGGTGATTGTCGAAGGGTGTGACTAGGAGATGCAATTGATTTTCATAGGGAATAATTACATGCCAGTGTCGAACATATACCTAAAGGGGATACGTCATTTGTGATGACCAAGTACATGCACACATAAAAACAAAATACCCTACGTGAACAATATCTGATGACAAATAACATATAACAACTATCTGATAATTTTGAACATAAGCATGCATACCTGGACGTGACGTGGGAAAAACGCTCCCTTAGGGCCAAGTTCATATGATGACTCGGGGAATGTGACTGTGTAGATTGTGGGACCATGATCCCGTGGCTGACAATGGATCAGGAAGCCTAGGCTCTGGGCTCCTATAACTAAGTGTGGAAGTTTGGCAAGAGGGACTATATATGGTTGGTGGGCCCACAATGCCACCTCATTTGTACCCGTCGCTATAATGATTTGACAAGAGCATTTGGAGGAGATTTGGATATTACGGGAGCTTGCGTCGACTGATCTGAGAGTTGTGAGAGTTAGGTTAGTGGTACCATCCTCCTGCATAGCGTGAATGTCATAGATTTGAGTTAGGGGGTGTATGGATGGTTGTACAAGGGTAATTTTAGGGGTGGGCCCACTAATGCGTGGGAGAAGGAAGAATACCCATGCTTAGATGCATGGGTATAATTCCATCTCCCACGCATAATGTGTGGTTGTGCTTGACACAACCACGCATGGGGGCACAGGGGGAAATGTCAATTTTGACGGTGGGGGAGATATTGGGCATGTTGCCTTCTTCAAAAGAATTTGGGGCAAGGATAGGGTTATTGGACCAATCTATATGCCCCAAAGGAATAAAATATTTGGTTTCAATTGCACATATGGAGGCTTTGTTAGGAGGGTCAAAGGCTTCCTATGAGAGAAAAAGCACTCGATGATGGAGCACATTCCATGGGCAATTGGGGGTAGTGATTTCCTCCAGGATATCTTCATTGCTGTGGAAAATGCAAGAATACAGGGGATTCGAGGAGGTGACATGGGAGATTGTCAAAGTGTGATTGTCCTCAAGTGGCGAAGATGTAGAGGAGATATTGCATACATGGCGTGATGGCTCGCTTCACATAAAGCAAATGTCCAGACACTGTGGGTGATAAATTGTGGTAGGGGGAAAGATTTCTTGGGGGAAATTTACTGGAGAATTTGGAGGATTCGGGGGGATATCCTCAGACAATCAATTTGTGAACCATGGAGGGATGGGAAGTGACTCAGGTTCAAGGGAGGTAATATTGACAGTATATAGAGAGTGGAGGACCAATGGTGAGGTGATTATATGTGGTTGAATAGGGGTTAAATGATGACCTCGATATGCAACAATCAAAGGACACCGGTATGTGAAGTGAGCAAGTGAGTCACATAGAGCACAAGGGCATCTCATCCATTTGGGGATTAAGGAAGATACATAGTGAATGTTAGTAACATGAATACCAAAAAGGTGTGGCGAAGAGAGATCTTGCTGAAAGGTTTGGCGTATTGTAGATAGCGTCTAGAAAACTTGAGGTAGAACTGGGCAATGATGAGTGTAGTGGCCATATTCTGAACAGATGGAACAAGAAAATTTGGTTCGTAGCCCTTTATTTCCTGTAGTGGAGGACGATGTAGTAGTAATAGATGTGCTTGGTGAAGTGGTGAGCAATGTGGTTTCTTGAGGGCTTTGGATTAGATTGCGTAACTTGGGAAGAGTAGGACATCTATTAGTGGGGTGTCCCTCTCTTTCGCATAGTGCACAAGGAGGTTGAACTCAGGGAGGAAGTGGAGCTGTGGGATCTTTATTCTTTCGTCTACCCCCAATAGTGGAAGTGGTGCTGGCAGTTGGGGGTGAGGGTGGTGTGTCCGAAGCCTGTACTAAAATCTGCATCAATATTCCCTCTGGCTGAGGAGGGAGATATGGTTTAGGAACCATCGTGGGTGGGTGTAGATACCATACAAGTCTGGAAAGAACCATGTTAGGAAGGGTAAGTGTCGCAACTACCTGGAATTATTGAACTCCAGGTGGGGGGTAGAAGAAGGGAATTTGAGTAATGGATTGAGGGATTGTCACCCAAACTGGGATTTACCTCTGGAGGGGGGGAAATCATGGATAAGTGGTACAGTAGGGTCCTCAAGGAATTCCTGAGGTAATATTTCTTCAACTGGTGGAATGCCGAGGTGTGGAGAGGCCTCAATGGGAGGAATGGTGTCTCCAGTGTCAGTTCCATTAGAAGATATGACACACACTTATGTTGAAGGATGTATGAGAGGGGGTGCTCCATGGTATTCCCCCAACAAGGATGGGTCCTTGAAAATTTTGGGGCCCATGTCAATGAGTGAATAAGCATATGAGCTAGTGCGGACAAGAGGTAAGATGTTATCGATGTTGGTGGAGTGGTTAGGCTCATAATGTGTAATTTGGTCGATGGTGACGACTTTCTTGTTGTGGGGGAACATCATCGTTCGAAAGACAGAGTAGGCTACTTCCTTCATTGCGTACATGTAGCTACTTCCAAATAAGATATTGTAATCGAGCGGGGCATTGATAACTTCAATGTTGGTAAGGATGGTTTTCCCCCCAAGTTCGACAGGGACATTTTGGAATAGCCATTCAGGGGAGGATGGTCGACCATCATAGGCTCTCAAGGTGATAGCGGATGGTACTAGCTCAGGGGAGTCAAGTTTCTGCCATGCAATTTTTCACATGATGCATGTGGATGCACCTTCAGTGATGATACACCGATGAACCGTGATGTCCTGAAATTTTATTGGGATTTGAAAAGACACCAGAGCAGGGAGGTGTGGTTCTCCGCTATCTAGATCAAATGTGGTGAGTATAGTATCAGTTGGTTCGAGTGCCCCTAAGAAAAAAAGTAAGGATTTCTGTTGAGTTGGACAGGTTTGGAGGACTTCCAATATAGACATGGTTGCAGGAGACTGTGCCAAGTCATCAACAAGACTGTAATTGTGTGCTGCCCTAGCTTGAGGATTACTGACATTCTGTCATAAGGGAATGTGAGGTATGCAAATGGTAGGTTTAGTATTAGGGTGTGGAATCATCAAGTGTTGCTCGGCTATAGATGGAGCCACTTACGAGGTGGTTGGTGTAGATTCAAGGGGTGCTTTGTATTGATGACTGCATGTTTGCAGAAGAATCTCTTCTTTGCTAGTGAGGAGGATATTGTGATCCGCTGGATTTCCAGGGTGGATGGGCCCTGGGTTTTGATATTATCCCATTAGTGGTGGGGTAGGGTGTACCTTTTGTTGGTTATTCATCACACCTTGGTGTGGAATAGGGTTTCACAAGATGGCGAGGGGTGGTTGTTGAAAGTACGGTTGTGGGGCCTACTGAGGGGCAGGTGGTGCTAGAGAACGTGGCATGTTCATGGATTATTTCATTCATTTGAGGTAAGAAATTTGGGGGAAATGGTGAGTATAATGTCCATACTCACTGCAAAGAGCACAAGGGCAGTTTGTCCTGAGGTTGTTGTTGTTGTTCTTCCCTTAGCGTTTGTTGTTATTGTCCCCTTGGGGGTTCTGGTTACCTTGATTCTGGTTCCCCCCAGTGGGTTGGTTTTGTTGGGGGTTGTTTCCTCTTGGTCTCGGGTTATTATTGTTTTGGTTTTTTCCTTTATTCTTGGCATTATTTCACTGATGGGTCATATTTTCCTTATTCAATTGTTCAAAAGTATGAAGTCGTTGAATGGGAGAGGGCTGAACAAAGTTAATGTTGACATGTGGTTTTCCATGTGGAGGAGCCATGGGTTGTGGGGGACCAGGAAATGGAAAGTACAAATTGTTTTGTGGAAATGATCTATAGGGTGCATAGGAAGGTGAAGCGCTTTCACTAGTGCCCAGGTTATATGCTAAGGTAGAAGGGGAACATGAACTTGGTTGAGAGATCAAATGCATCATGGGTGTCAGTGAGGGTCCACTCATGGGTGGGGGGGGACAACAGGATATGGATATTGGTAAGGGGGTGGGGGGTAATAATATGTCCCTCTATATGGTTGCAAATATTGAGGTGCACCATGTATGGGTGGTGGTTGTCTATAATGGTTGTGGTGTGTCATGGTACCAATCAACCCATCCGCAGCATGAGACATTCTAGGTTTGTCCTGGTGACATGGTACGGGTCTGGGTGCATCAAGTAACACTGTGTATAAGTAACATGAACGAGCATAGATAAGGTTGAATTGTTGGGCCTTGTTGATGGCTTCCTCTTCGGACTGAGGAAAAGTGGATGCTATATCTTTGGCAAGTATAGAGACGAGTGATTTTAGAAACCAATTGAGGCATTGCTCTTTGGTGGTTTCTGCTTTACATAAAATACGAAGTCAATGCCATTCATGGATGTGGTCGGAAATATGCATATATAAGGTTTGTTTGCACTTGGAGAGTAGTTCTAAACTAGTATCATGACGAACTAGTAGTTGAAAAAAGGCCAAAAAGGCTTTGGCCAAGGATTCAAAAGTCACATGGGACCCTGATTTTTCATCCACACACCATTTGGCTAATGGACCAGTGAGTGTTCTTTGAAATAAAATTAATCAAATGGAATCATCCATGTTGCTTTTGGAATAGCACCATAAGTGGAAGGTCATGACGTGGTTGGCGGGATCTTCACTCGGTTTTCCTTCAAATTTTGGAATATTTGAAGGTAGTTTGGTAGGCATATTGGGCCATGTGGGGTCATGTAAAATGGGATCATTCATGAGTTTATTCAAATCAAGAATGTTAAGAGATGCCAATTATGGCATAGGGGGACTTAGTGGAGGATTATTTCCAGCCATTTTTTGAGTAGGTAGTGGACCTGACCCTTGAGAGGGATTTGGTGGGGTTGCACTTCTCCCTTGAGAAGGGGTTTGCCCCCCGCCTCCTTGTGAAGGAGAGCTAGTGGATGGATGTCCTTGGGAATTAGACCCAAGTAAAGTGGAACCAAGTAAAGATAATCCCAAAATAGTGTCACTCACGGGGGTGTGAGATGGTTGAGTCGGTGACTTGGCAAGACTAGGAACTCCTCCTAGAATAGGAGGGAGGTTTTACAAGTTTCTGGAACAATAGGGATTCTGTGGGTCCCCTATGATGTCCGACTAGCAAAGTGAATGTGTCAAAATGGTGATGAGAGTAATAAATAAACTATAGATTTGTATAATTTTGGACCTTTACAAGATAATATAACTCACAATTGCTTGTAATCAAATGAGCATCATACATAAATCAACTGTAAATAAGCAAACATGTGGGTAGGTGTATTTTGTCCACGTGGGGGAACAAATAAAACAAATGCTCGTTTCCTAAAATACGTATCATCCTTCTTCTCAAATAGCATTGGACCTTCCAAGAGCACTCAACAGTGGGGTCTGAAGCCACTGTAAGAGAAACTAGTGAAGGATGAAATAACCAGTTATAATGAGGGGTAGAGGGTGCATATATTGAAAGAGCTGGTGATATTTCCCAATAGCCACACAAAATCTGATCAAGGTGCAATTGCAGCCCACAATTGCCACCTAGGTAGATGTCCTAAATTTGGTCACTAGGTACCTCGGTCAAAGTGCAACATTTAGATTTTTGGCCTCAGAAATGGGTCACGAGCTAGATCCCTTCCAAGAGTTGGGTGACTCAAGGGGGGTCACACAGAACAACAAGACCTTGGCCTTCAACCCTTAATGGGTGTCTCCCTGCCTTATGGTGTAGGAACACTTGAATTGGAGGATTTGAAAGTTCCCTATTTGTCAACTTCTAATGTTTGAAAATGTGAGAACCAGATAATGGGGGGTTATTTGGATGCCTACCCCCGAGATCCTACCTAGACTAAATTTTTTTTTTGGCACCTCCTGTGGAGGAAAACTTAGTGAGTTTTTAGAAAAAAAATGTATATGTGGTGGGCTGAGAGATTGGGGGTGTGAACCAATCTAATTTTAAATAAGTGGGTGTGGATAATTTCCAAAGAAGTAGTGGGACGTTTCAAAATTTCTTTAGAGAAAACCTACTTCAACCTCCACAATTCAGAATGGAAATTACGTGAGCGAGGAGTGACTTTGTGTGTGAGCAAAGTGAAAAAGTGTGCCAAATTTTAATAAGTTAGGTGTGAATTTGCAACATGTTAGCACCGTCATTTTCTCAGTTAGAGTCAGTCTTAGTCAATTCATGGTCCACGTATCAAAGCATGTGAGGTCAGGTACCGAACAACGAATGGGTCAAAGTCAGCAAGTGGTCAGTTTTCCCTTGGAGTCAGGCAGCGAAATCAGAATCAAAACATGTGTAAGTGGTAAAGGTCTTTTCCCAAAGAGTCAGGTCCTGTCAGAAGGAGAAGGCCAGACATTGAAGGCATGGATATTCGTGAACCGTTTTAGTAGATAAAGAAATCACAACTCGCTATTGTTGATCTATACCAGGAGAACAACGAGCTGAGACAACAGTTAGCAGCGAAGACCCTCGAGGCATCAACATCATAGGGCCGAGAGGGAAATGTGACTTGGCTCAAGGGGAAGCTCAGGGAAGTACAAGACGCAATCATCTAGCTGCGTGAAGCACAAAGGATGTCAGAAGAAATAAATTCAAACAACTTCAAGGAATGTAGACCAGCCCTGGAAAACATCTGCGCAGCTCTACCCAGTGCATGGAAGAGGCTGAAAGGGAACGCAGTTTTTCAAAGACAAGTAATAAATATGAAAAGGCGTAACTGGTCTCTTAGGAGAATTCTTTGAATATCAAAATTGTAGACGAGGCTAGAAGCATGATTGACCGACTCCATTTTTTTCTTCTCAAACGTGGCATGGATTTTGTCTCCTCATGTCTTGTTTTCCACTGGGAAGTAGGGATTCTGACAGGTACCCGTGCGGAAATAATACGATGTGAAACGCTGGAGACCCATCTATTACAAAGGACAGGTGTGCGTTGAACACGTGACAACTTGAAGAAAGGCGTTGTCCCCTAGCTGGTGTTGTCATCTTGGAAACACCTGCAAGAGTCCGTGGTTACCTGCCACATGCACACTCCAACAAATGATCGTGTGGAAGAAATAAAGGTCGTTACAATGGATAGTAGGACTTTGACAGAGCACTTGATCATCCAAATACTTTGTCAAAGGAGAATCATCGGCACATCACTCCCTAACAATGAAATCTTGTTGATGACCGAACTATCATGGCAAAGACGTCGGTTATTGTGCAATTGAGTACAATCAGTTTATATTTTTAGTAAAGTGCCATACAAAGAGTCATCTAGCAGAGAATAGTCAGAGCCTAATTTCCAGAGATAGTATTTAGAGAGCAGGGTATCCCGAGCGGCACACCCTTGTCTATATGTTTCATCTTTTCAATGTAAGTCAGGTTGGTTGGAAAAATAGTGTAGACAGTGACTATTGAATGTAGCTTTCAAAATCGATTGAAACTTAATGCAAAGGTCCTAAAACGTTGACGAAAAGATTCTAATGGTAGCGGTTTGATGTATTGTAATATCTCTTTACGTACATGATTTCCTATGTTCTTTATATTCATATCTATATTTTCTCTAAATCAGAACATTATTCAAATCTAGAATTCACCATGCGTTGCTCTAGATTTACGTCATTTAGACAAATTTGTTTCTTCTAAGTGAACACCAAATTCATCCCTAGTGGTGCTCCGAGTTGCTTCATGTGTTTTTCTCTCGACACACACAATGATTTTTAACGGAAAGACCATTTATTACTTAGCCTTTATCCTCTCAAGTTTAGTCACCAAGTCATTTGTTTCTCTCGTTTTCTTAAATTGACTCCATATCCCAAGGTCTTTCTTTCTTTCACCAATAGAACTATAAATATTGTACGAAATTATTAAATCTAGCTGGCAGTTTAAAGCCATAACCTGTAAAGAGACGAAGTTTAAGAGAGAGCCCTCTCTAGGTCGGAAAGGCTAGTTTCCAAACTTAAAGTTTGTTTGTAGGTTGCCTTTGTCATTCATTTTCTAAGCCGAACAAAGTTTACAGAGCGCTAACATTATGGCGTTGTTTTCGGGGATGAAATTGAATGAAACTTTCCCTGGGAGAACGACTAAAGATATAGTTTTGACCCCCGAGGGTAACAGTGGGCCAAACATCTATATTGGCTGAAACCTTTACCCTAGCAACTCTAGTTAAAGAGACCAGTAGAACAAAGTAGCGTGACTCAAGAACCTTGGCTCTGAAAACAATTTATACCAGAGACAATCTTGACCTAAACCCTCTAGAGCCTATGTGTGATCCTGAGAAACTTCTGGGCAGGGCAAGGGAGCAGGTGCCAGACCCATTCTATTACCTAGACAGAAGGATTTTCTTACCCAAGGATGGTGCGCAAAGCATTGAAGACCTCGATTTTGACACCCTATTCGAACAAACCTTGTTCAGGTCTAAATCATAAACCAACTTGGATGATGTAGTCTTCAATGAGAAGATGTTTTGATCTTTGATACGAAACAAAATCCCGCAAGCTGCCATAGTCCATGCTCAAAACATCCCAGAAATCCCAAACCCTCCTAGAGAAATGGCCTCCAGATTCACCCCCCTTGCTCTACCATCCCAACAACATGATTTTCCTCATAACTACAACCAGAGGATCAAGCTTTATGATGTCGAGGGAAACACCTCTGCTCAAAAGCACTTGGATTGGTTCAACGATTTCATTGATCTAGAAGAGGTGGATCACGAAGATGCGAAGATGCATTTTTTCGCATAGATTCTTTCAGGGAAGGTTAGAAAGTGGTTCAAGGCCCTCCAAGCAGCAAGCATCCCCAACTTCACCACATTTGAAACGTCATTCATTGCTAGATGGGGAGACAAAAAGAATCCTTTGCATCTATTGACGCAATACAACAATATGAAGAGAGCGTTGGAGGATACGGTGCAATATTTCTCGGCCCGTTTCATGAGGTTCTACAACTCAATTCCTGCAGAAATCTAGCCACCTCCTAGGGCTGCGCAAATTCGATACGTCGACTCCTTTGACAATGATTTCACTTTGCTATTGAGGGAGAGAAGATATAATAATTTAGACGCCATGATGAGTGATGCAATTGAATTCTAGGTAAACTTGATGGAATTTGGAAAGATCAAACAAAGATTCAACAAATGTGGGAAGAAACCCCAAGGAGATGCGCAACCATCGACTTCTCGACCCTCGAAGGACAAGTTTGACTTGATGATGAAGGTGATGGAGAAGTTGATGGAAAGAATGTTCGTGGGAAACAAGCCCACCGTATGAGAACAACATGACCTCCAGCCCAGAAATCAGAACCTTAGAAGAGGTCTAGTCCCACAGATCAGGCAGAGGGAACATAGAGACCAGGGTGACCAACAATTAAGGCCCCTATTCAAAAACAATTTTGATCAGATGATCCAAGATCAAATGCATTGTTGCGATGACACGGACACACATGTATTCTTGAAAAAGGGAGAACACGATCAATACATGAGTGAAAATGATGATATTATGATGGATACTGATGATGCGTTGTCATGGGAAACAAAGGAATTTAGGAAGGGTTATCACAATGCCATCATGCAATTCCAAAAGCAATACAACCTCAGGAGCAGAAAGGCATCTACAAAAACTCAGCAGACGAACCCCGTAAGGGAACCTCAGGTGGACATCCCTTCCATGAGCTGACCAAAGAAAGACAACCTGACCAAGAATGCGACTGAAAAGAGAAAGTCAAATGAGGAGGTTCCAAGGAAAGCGCCAAAAATAAGCTGGGAGACATGCGTCAAGGAGGTAGAAAATGTCTCCCCCCCTTTTAACTTTGAGAACGAAATGTCCAAGATTAAAATATTCATCCCTTTTAATGAGTTCATCAAGAAAGGAGAATATCAGGATCAAATTATTAAAATGTTAAAGATGGAAGAGACTCCTTACACCCTGAATGTCCAGGATGACCACCTTGCCATTTTTTTTGGTCTGTGTGTGGAGGAAACAAGCGATACTAAGGACGTTCCCCCATTCTATGTCAACAGCAAGGTCCATGACATGAATTTGCATAACTCCATGTTGGATTCAGGTGCGTTGCACAATCTCATGCCCAAGGTGATCATGGATGAGTTGGGTTTAGACATCACCAGGCCCTATAAGGATCTTTTTTCTTTTGATTCAAGGAAAATGAAATTTTTGGGTCTAATCAAAGATTTGGTTGTGTCGTTGTCCCAAATACCTTCTAAGAATCTGGTTATGGACGTGGTTGTGGTCGATATACCCCCTAGATTTTGCATTCTATTGTCCAGGTCATGGGCCGCGAAATTGAAGGGAATCCTACAAGTGGATATGTCGTACACCACTATTCTTGTCTTTGGACAAGAGAGACAATTGTATAGAGACATGTTTCTCAAATACATGGTGATTAGCAAGACCCATCCGAATAACCACCCTATCTACTTTGTCGACACTAAGAACGACTCCTCCATATTTTACAATGACCTGAGCTTTGAAGAGGAAGAGTCGATGATCGTCATGACTGTCGAGGATAAAACCGTGTGACGAGTAGAATAGTGCGTAGACCCAAGGAACCACACAGAGAATGAGATGTGGAACATGAGCTTCGATGAAGCCATCAGGAAGGAAGTGGCAGGGGGCAGTGTATGGATAATTCCTCCCAAGGTGGGCACAAAACTCTACTCGTACAAACTTGCCTTTGATTGTACAAATAACATGGCTGAGTATGAGGCATTGATTTTGGGTTTGAGAGTTTTGAAAGAGTTGGGCACAAAGAGGATAGTGGGGCATGGAGACTCTGAGCTTGTTATAAACCAAGTGAAAGGTATATACCAATCCAAGAACCCCAGACTAAGGGCATACAAGAACCTAGTGTTGGACCTCCTTGAAGAATTCTCGGAGTATAATTTATCAATGATCCCGAGGGGGAAGAATCAAATTGTGGATTCCTTGGCCACCTCGGCCTCAGCTTTTAAAATTCCCATTTTTCCCAATGGAAAGTATGAGATCGAATTAATCATAGGCCGTTGGTGCCCGATAATGTCAAGTATTGGTGGGCAATTGAGGATGAAAAACAGGTGGACAGATTTCTTAAAATGAGCGACGAGTTCTCTAATGTAAACATTGATGAGGATTGTTGTTGCGACAAAGATGAAAGTGAAACTGCGTGCAGTTATGATGACCCCTTTCAGAACCAAGATAGATGGGAGGGACATAGTGCAACTAAATAATAATATCATCCCCAAAGGATTGGTTTTGTTGGAATTTTTTTTTGATGAAAATGATGTGGCAAGAAACCCCAAGATCACCGCGAATGATGAGGATTTTGAGGATTACAACATCAAGACCTAGGAGAATAATCAAATTATCAAAGATGCTTAGTTTGGAGGTCAAACATGACTACATAAAACTCATGAAATGTTTTCCCGACATTTTCGCTTGGAGTTATGATGACTTGAAAGTCTACGACACTAAAGTGATTTATCATGTCATTCCTCTCAAAGAATACCAAAAACCTTTCAATAAAAATATAATATGGATCAATCTCCTACTATTGACGCTAATTGAAAAAGAGGTAAATAAACTCTTCGAAGACAAAATTATTGTTTCTTTAAGATTTTTGAAATGGGTTTCCAACCTGGTGCTTATAAGGAAAAATAGTGGCGAAATAAGGTTGTGAGTGGATTTTCGAAACTTGAACAGAGTATCCCTCAAGGACAACTACCCGCTCCCTAAGATGGACTATATTCTGCAGAAGGTAGTTGGATCCTAGAATATGTCTATGATGGATGGTTTTTCATGTTACAATCAGATCATGGTACACCTAGATGACCAAGAAAAGACAACTTTCATGACACCATGTGGTACATTCATGTATGCTAAGATTCCTTTCGGCCTTATGAACATTGGAGCTACCTTCTAGAGGGAAATGGATATAAAATTTTCTCAGGAAAAGGAAAAATTTATCATGATCTACCTGGATGACCTCACAGTGTATTTCGACTCTGACGAACAACATATTGGGCATCTAAAGAAGGTATTCCAAAAATGCAGGAAGTTCAGCATATATTTGAATCCAAAAAAATCACATTTCAGAATGCAAGAAGGTAAATTGTTGGGGAACATCATCTTGAAGGAGGGTATAAATATAGATCCCAATAGGGTAGAAGGAATCCTGAAAATAATCACTCCTCACAACAAGAAGGAGGTGCATTATTTCCTGGGAAAGGTGAATTTCTTGAGAAGGTTCATCCTGAATCTGGTAAAAATTATAAAGAATATCACCATCATTCTCAGAAAGGGAAATGAGATCAAATGGAACCCTGAAGCCATGATATTGTTTGAAGACATCAAGGTAGCACTAACCAAGGCTACCGTATTGGCCAGAACAAATTTCACAAAGGATTTCATCTTGTTCTCATTCTCCTCAGAGCATACCATCATTGGCGTACTATTACAGAAGGATGACCAGAATTTTGAAAATGCTATAGCCTACTTCGGTAGGATGTTGAGAGATTCCCCACTGAGGTACAATATTATGGAGAAACAAGCACATGCCTTGGTAAAATCCCTCAAGGATTTCAATACTTACATACTACATTCCCACGTTATCACTTACGTTAACAACAAATCAGTTAAAGACATCCTGACTCAGCGTGACCCTGGGGAAGAAGAGGTAAGTGGATTGCAGTCATGTTGGAATACAACCTCGAAATCAAGCCCAAAAAGATGATTAAGGTTCATGGCCTCGCAAAAATTATGGCGCAGTCGAACTACGATGTTGTGGGAATAAACTTCATTGTTGATCTATAGGAGAACCCTCAAGAAGAAATGACCACGCAGGTGTCTCATAAATTCATCAATTTGCCTTGGTATAACAACATCATTTATGTGCTGAAGAATCTACAAGCTCCCCCAGGGTTAAGTAAGACCAAGGCTAGGTTCTTAAAGCTGAAAGCTACTAAGTTCTGCATCTTAGATAACTCTTTGTATTGGAAAGATCTGGGAGGGATATTGTTGAGTTGCTTACTAGAAGATGACATGGAACGAGCTATCAGAGAATTCCATAAAGGCGACTATGGAGGACATCACTACTAGAAATCCACCGCACATAAAATTTTAAGGGAAGGTTACTATTGGCCCAGCATATTCGCAAATGTATACAAAGAATTTTCCAGTTTCCATGAGTGCCATATCTTCAGCTGCAACCCCTGTCGCTAAACCTGATCTCGATCGAAGCATTGTTCATGCAATGGGGCCTGTAATTTATAAGAGAGATTCATCCACCATCCTTGGTGCAACACAGATGGATACTTACGACTATGGATTACTTCACAAAATGGATCGAAGAAGTTACAACGAGGAAGGCTACCAATATGGTCATCATTCAGTTTTTGGAGACCAACATCTTGTCTAGGTTCGACTTCCCTATCAAGATCTTCATAGATANGGAAAAGTTTTGTAATGATTACAATATAACCCTGGGACATTCTACGACTTATTACCCACAGGGTAACGGATTGGTGGAGTCATCCAACAAAATCTTAACCAAGATTATGAAAAGGCTCCTCTAGGACAACAAGAAGGTCTGGCATAAGAAACTTGTTTATGCGCTATGGGATGATAGAGTCACTACCAAAAATTCCATCTCGATGTTGCCATTCCAAATCATATATGGCGCAGATGCATTTTTCCTGACCTCACTGGGGTTGCTCGTCAGGAAGTTACTACAAGAACAAGAGGTCGAGCTAGATGACACTCAGAGAAGGATAAATAAGTTGATTCATGTGCAACATATGAGATAGTAGGTTTACAACGGATCATAACTTCACCAAGACAGGATGAACAAAACTTTCAACAAGCACTCTAAACAGGAGGAATTCCAAGTGCATGATCTGGTGCTAAAGTGGGACGTGAGAAACAAAGATAAGGAAAGCATGGAAAATTTGATCATATTTTGATGAGACCTTTCATAATTGGCGTGTACCATGGGAAAAACGCATATTTGTTAGAAGAGATTAAAGGAGATTCCAATAGCAGAAGGTCTGTGAATGGCAGGTTTCTCAAACACTATCTGGTTCAGTAAGGTTTGTTTCGTTTTTTCATGTCATTGTAAACAACCGTTTCATTTTTTTTTTCAAAGAAGGCATTTCGAGTCATTATGTCAGTAGAAAATTGAATCCCAGAGTGAAGGCCCTAAGTTTATGTCGAGTTTGGTCGAAACTATGTCAAGAAGGTCTAGGTTGTGTTTTTCTTTTCCGTTGTTTCAGATTCTGGAAGTCGAATAAGGCCCAATGGTTAGGCACTTGGTTTGTTGTTCTTTACCAACTCACTATGAGGATAGAATCCCCATTGGATCCAGTTGTTAAAGCTACCATTTTTTTAGTTAGAGTCAGTCTTAGTAGAGTCATGGTCTATGTGTCAAAGCGTGTGAGGTCAGGTACCGAACAACGAATGGGTCAAATTCAGCAAGTGGTTGGTTGGCACTTGGAGTCGGGAGGGGATGTCAAAATCAAAACATGTGTAAGTGGTAAAGGTATTTTCCAAAAGAGTTGGGTCCTGTCAGAAGGAGAAGGAAAGATAGTGAAGGCACAAATATTCTTGAATCGTCGCAGTAGCTAAAGAAAGTGAAATTCACTATTGTTGAGCTATACCAGGAGAACAAGGAGTTGAGACAACATTTTGCAGCGAAGACCCTCGAGGCATCAACATCACAAGGTCGAGAGGGAAACATGACTTGGCTCAAGAGGAAGCTCAAGGAAGCGCAACACAAAATCATCCAATTGTGCGAAGCACAGAGGATTTCAGAAGAAAGAAATGTAAAAGACTTCAAGGAATGTGGACCATCCCTGGAAAATGTTCGTGCGGCTCTGGCCAGTGTGCATAAGAGGCTGAAAGGGAACGGGGTTTTGCAAATACAAGTAATAAATATTAAAAGGTGCAACTGGTCTCTCAGGAGAATTCTTTGGATATCAAAACTGCAGATGAGGCCAGAAGCATGATTGACCGACTCCATTTTTGTATTCTCAAAAGTGGTGCGGATTTTGTCTCCCCGTGTCTTGTTTTCCACCCGGAAGTAGGGACTTAAACAGGTACCCGCGCAGCAAGAATATGATGCACAACGATGGAGACCCATCTATTAAAAAGGATAGGTGTGTGTTGGACACGTGACAAATTGAAGAAAGGTGTTGTCATCTTGGAAACACCTGCGACAGTCCACGATTACCCGCCACATGCATGCCCCAACAAATGATCGCGTGACAGAAATCAAGGCCGTTACAATGGGTGGTAGGAGTCTAACAGAGCACTTGATTTTTCAGATACCCTATCAAAGGAGAATCATCAACACATCACTCCCTAAAAATGAAATCTTGTTGATGACCGAACTATCATGGCAAAGATGTCAGTTATTATGCGATCAAGTACAATCAATTTCTATTTTTAGTAAAGTGCCATACAAAGATTCATCTAGAAGAGAATAGTCAGAGCCTAATTTCTAGGGATAGTAGTTAGAGAGCAGGGTAGCCTGAGCAGAACACCCTTGTCTATATATTTCATCTTTTCAATGTAAGCCAGGTTGGTTGGCAAAACAATGTAGACAATGACTATTGAATGTAACTTTCGAAGATTGAAACTTAATGTAAAGGTCTTGAAACTTTGACGAAAATATTATAATGGTAGTGGTTTGATGTATTGTAATATCTCTTTACGTACATGCTTTTCTGTGTTCTTTATATTCATATCTATATTTTGTCTAAATTAGAACGTTATTCAAATCTACAATTCACCGCGCGCTGCTCTATATTTGCACCATTTAGACGACTGTGTTTCTTCTAAGTGAACTATGAATTCATCCCAAGTGGTTCTCTGAGTTTCTTCATGTGTTTTTCTCTTACCACACACAATCATTTTTAACTGAAAGATCATTTCTTACTTAGCCTTTATCCTCTCAAGTTTAGTCACCAAGTCATTTGTTTCTCTTGTTTTCTTAATTGACTCCATAGATGAAGGTCTTGTTTTCTTTCGCCAATAGAACCAGAAATATTGTATGAAAGTGTTAAATCTAGCGAATAGTTTAAAGCCATAACATGTACAGAGACGAAGTCTTAGAGAGAGCCCTCTCTAGGTTGGAAAGGCTAGTTTTTGGCCCTAAATTTGGTTTGTAGGTTGCCTCTGTCATTCATTTTCTCAGCCGAACGAAGTTTACAGAGCGTTAACACAACATGTGGACTTCCTGTGGCCCTTACAAATATTTGTTACCTAGTTTACTAAGTGTCATTGGTACAACCTTGCAGAATTTTAAAATCCCTAAAGAACTAGCATGTGGAAATATGGGTCCTTACCAATCCTTTAAACTCCCTAAATGTTGCTTACACTAAGAAATATTTGAAAAACTATCCTAGATTGCAAGCATGTGGGCATGTATGGGCTTGTTACTTTCATCTTTAAACTTCCCTAGTGATGTAAAATAAGAAAGAAAATTCAAGAAACTATCCTAAGTTTGAAACATGTGGGCATGTATGGGCCCTTAAAACTTTAAGATGATTTCAAAAGAAACTAAGAGGAGCCCTAGGGGGGCTTTGTCCTATCCTAAAGGTTTTAAAGGAGATGAAATGTCCCTTTAACCACCTTTCTGATTCTCAAGATCTCTCTATGGTGTGAGAGAAGAGCATGCTCAATGATCAAAGTTAATTGCTGGTCCCAATGTAAGTGTTTTTATATGTGATAGCAATAATCTCAACTTAAATTTTACAAACCAGACAAGCCATCCACGTGGAAACCAAAGAAAAAGAGGAGATTATTTGGTTATTTTTACCCCCTAAGTGCCAATGTTTAGCTAACTGTTCATATGGGAAATGATTCTAAGTGGAGTGCATGGGCATTACAAATTGCATGAAAGTAAGAATCTGAAAGCTAGGGGCTCTCAAATCATCACAAAAACCCTTACAATTTTGAAAATTTGAATATGTGCGCAGGTTACAATTCTGACAGGTGCACAGTGGGCACATAGTGCGCAGAGAAAAGAATCTTGTAGGGCACACAGTGCGTTGAGTGTTCATATATGGGATGGAATATCTACACACTTTCTGATACGCGTCAAGGGAAAATTTTTGAGTGAAATTCTCCTCCTCCAACTCAAAATTTTTCTTTTGACAGGTAAGACTGGGCCAATTTTGGTACCTGCAAGAAAAATTGATTAAAAAGAAGTGCTCTCTAATCCCAAATAAGGTGTAATTTGATACCTTCTCCCCAGTATGGTTGTCAATCCGTTGTGCCCAATTCCTCACTTGGGTGAGAAAAACAATGGCACTTGCATGCCTAGTTGGGCCTGCTAGACAAGAAAAATGTTTGCGAGTGGGTTAAACAAGCCAAACACATGTAATAAATAAAATAAACAAACTAAAACAACTAATAAAACAAAAACTAGAATGCATAAGAAACTTAGAACCATAAACAATCAACCAATGACCAAGATAATGACACCAATGGATAACTATATTAATTGGCAGAACACAGTAGAGAAAAATGAGGACTTATGGGTCCCCTCTTCCTCCTTGGGAGGGATCTTGAGTTCCCTAATGGAGAGCTCTTCTTACAATGGAAGAAAAATGGAAAATGATGAATAAAATCAATGCCTATTCCCTTAAGAGGTGAGTGGAATGGCCTATTGCAATGATGCTTCGATACTCCAAGGAGAAAACAGGATTCTCAAGGAAGAATAGAGGCAGCATAACAATACTATCAACATCTTGGTTTCTTAGGTGCACCCATGACTTTCATTTATATCATTTCTTCAAGGAAAAATATAATTGGTTCTTGGTGTGAACAAGGGACCTTTTAGAGCACCCTTTGGTCCTTGACCAAGCCCCCATTCAGATTTCACTCAGATATGGAGGTCAAATTAGGTTGGGATCTGGTCCTTAAGTGGTTGGGGGTCTGACAAGAATCATAAATGCGTCGTTCACAGGAGTGCGTGGATTTTATCGTACACAATCACGCATTTAGTGCATTGTGCGCTCTGAGATATTTTTGGCCCGTGCACTATAACCTTGACCTATAGTTGAAAGAGACAAACTAAATGATTGCAATGGAGTTTGACTCTCTACAAAAGTAAATATGTTTTCCTTTTTTAACTTCTCTTTCAAAAAGGTTATTGTCATATTTATAGAGAGCACAACACGATTGCATATCAAATCTCAAAGGAAGGTCTTCAACTACCTACGCTTTATGGTTCCTTGGAAGAAGTACAAGATGGTAGACAAATTAAATCTTTTTTTTAGAGAGTCAAACTCCACTACAAGGATGGTCTACCTATAGTTGAAATAGAAAAACTAAATCCTTGTAGTGGAGCATATATTTGTTGTGTGTAGACAACAAATTGTGTGTCAGAATGCGTTGATTGTTTAACTAGATTTTAGCCTAGACCATCGAACATTGTTGTGATGCCTTTGAATGGTTTCATCTACGGATATGCACAACTTTTAGAATGTCATGTTTGCATTCAAGCATGCCTTAGTGAACTAGATTATTTTCCAAGATAGCAGTTAGTGTACTAACTGAGTTTTGAAAACATTATTGACTAGCTCATGTATATTGTTGTTGAGAATTGGTGGGTCCTTGATGCTTGAAGATAGTTTTTTTTTCAAAGAAAAATAAAATATTTATATTCGAGAGAAAAAAAATACTTAGGTGCTCTAGGCATAGTCCAAAAAAGATCATCTATAGATATATCTCTTCATAACCTTTCACTATATATCCAGAAAGATCCACAACCTTCATAATATCAAGTATACTATGTATCAAGTAATTGAAAAGAAATAGTAGACTTAATATTCTCATGTATTCACAAATTACAAATTCAAAAGGAGTTAAGAAATCATTAAATAAAAATTGTTGTAAAACAATTGTATGAACATCTTGTACTTCTTCCAAGGAACCGTAAATCATAGGTAGTTGAAGACCTTCCTTTGAGAGATGATATGAAATGTTGTTATGCTCTCTATCCATATGAGAATAGTTAACCCAAAGAAACTTATTAGATATTGCCTTCAATTGTTTTTCTAGTGCAAGGAGAGAATTAGTGTGTACTTGGAGGCTTCCTTTCATCCAATTAATGACCATAGAAGAATCACCCATGACCTAAATATTATCAATCCCTCTATCCAAACAAAATTTTAGTAAGCAATAGAATCTATGTTATTTAAGGCATTGAATTCCCCTTGGTTATTTGTTCCTCTTCCTATATTACCTTTGAGATAAAATCTATGTGTCTTTGAAAGATGTAGAATGAAGCCATTCCCACTAATAGAATCTAGGCCTTGAAAATCCACATTGAAATATGCCCAAGATAAATACTTGTCTAGTTGTATCTCCAATAAAATTCTCTGAGGCTTAACCTATGGAAAAACCTTATAATATGGAAATAAAACATTAACCACATAATCTACCTAAAAAGTAGGCATTATCTTCTCTTCAAACAAAATATAGTTTCTAGCTATCCATATTCCCCAAAGAACTGGATATGGTTTTCCCAAAATAACTTTAGATCTTGTTGACTAAACCAAACATTAAGACATGTATTTAGGGATTCACATTTCCAAAGGTTATGGATACCCAAAATCTCCCCAACCTCAACCCAAAATTTCTAAGAAAAATTACAATGCAAGAACAAATGTGAAGTGTTTTCCTAATTACACCTGCAAAGTAAAGATATACTTGGACCTACTCTATTTATTTTTTGAAGGGATTCCCATGTAAAAACTTTATCATTCATAATGAGCCAGATAAAAATCTTTGAAGATAATATATATATATATATATATATATAGTGTGTGTGTGTGTGTGTGTGTGTGTGTGTGTGTGTGTGTGTGTGTGCGCGCCTAGCATTGGAAAAGTGCAATTGGTGTACCCAACTAGAGTGGTCCAAACAATAGTCAAGAATCGACTGACTACAATACAATTGTATCGACTAGAAGCATGAGTTGTTTATCCATATAGGTATTTTGATATTGCTTCATTTTTGTTTTATTGTGGAGTTGGTGTTGTTGGGAAATAATACCCTATGGACTAGCAAGCTAGGGTTAGGCTTGCATGTAGATTTTGACCATAAAGAACTAACCTTTTAACCTACCACCCAAAACTTACACCCCTCTTTCAAGACACATGCATGGAAAGGAAATACTAACCTTTTTACTGATGTTTGGTGTAGATCCTCTGTTGCGCCTTGCCTGCTTACTTGCGTTGCTCCTTCCAAAGTTAATCCTGCAATCAAGACAAAACATTACGCATGCATGCTATTTTTCTACTTGAGGGTTAGAAATTAAGCATAAATTACACAAACCACATATAACTCATGCATTGGGACAGGAAAAGTATTATTTTATTAGTCTCAAGATGAATCAACTTACAATAATAATAGAGACCGACCACCGCTCCTTGATCCTGATCCTGGGCTCCTCCTCTTCTTTTGTCCTCCAACTGCTTTGCGTTAATTCTCCTTAGGCTTGAGGAAAGGCTAAAGGGTTGGGACAAATGGATTCAACAAATGGGCAGAGTTTCTTCGCTATAATTTTCCTCCTCCAAATTGTACCCCCACCCCTTCTTTTATAGGCTAGAAGGAGCTAGGGTTTTGGACGAACTCTCGGCCATGCATGGTCGGGATTTTCAGTTAACTGACCTGTAACAACCCCCTCGTTACGAAAACAACTCTGATAACAGGTGCAAATTTTTTTTTTTGTTTAAGGTGTGTGCACTCATGTAAAAAGGAACTGTCACACTTGACTCTAGGTCGCCACCCGACGACTAACAAGACACAACCACGATGATCATGACAAGAAGACATAAGGCACACAATAGGTAATTGCAAGCATTAACGACCATAGACATAAGGAGCACAATAGGTAACTGCGAGCATGAACGACCATAGACATAGGGCGCACAACAAGTAACTTCAAGCATTATATGACATACTGGGTTATGTACAGTATGAACACAGAAGAAAGAATCCATAGTAGTAGATTTTACCATTTCTGCACAGGAAAGTAGGGCGTTTAATCTTAGTTCTCTGCTCCAGAGAGAGAGAAGGTCAGATAGGCTCTTGGCTGACTGCTCAGGCAGAAACTAGTAATCCCCGTCAGGTGTGTCGCAAGAGTGGAAACCCTGCCTTTAAAGGGCCCGAGACTCTTGATACGGCACTGGATTCTTACATAGAAAATAATCACACACACAGAATTATATACAAGGGCTACAAGGAGGTGTCTACATCCCGCCCGACACAAGCAGACCTAGCAATGCAAGCCTACCAAGTACAACAAATCAATGGACAACCACGACCTCTATGGAAGACGCAAGTCAGAAGGACACTAACAATAACCAACCATTAGTTACGACTCAGCATTACCTACGATTCAATTGGCAACAAGTATAGATCAATTACTCCGTTTAAGTCCGTTAGTCGATGAGTCATCAACCCAACCATAAAAATGAGCACCCATGATTAATTTCTAAATCTAAATCATAAGGATTTATTGCTCTTAGTTTAAGGACCTTACCCTTTTAGGTTGAAAATTAAAACATCCTTATAATGATCAACCTTACCATTACATTTATTCTACATCAATATTGTAAACAATTAACAATGTCCTTACATTCCTATGATGTCAAGGCTATATAGCATTTTTCCAAAAGCAAGGATATTACATTTTCATGTTTCAACGATAAATTACCATGACAATAAAACTACAATGACATCACCATCAAGGCTAGCATTATTACATTTGTCATATAAGGACTTGCAAATTAACTAACTATTTTCATATTAAGACTACAATGACATCACCATAAAGGTTAGCATCATTACATTTATAAATAAAGACTTTGAAAATTAACCGTCTATTCTCATAATAAAACTACTATTGCTTTACATTGCATTATCATTTCCCTAGAACAAAGTTAAGGATTCATGGTTTATTATAATTAGTTTCAACAATACCATAAAACCTCCCTAGTATCTAACACTACCCTCACCTTGCCTTACGCTGCAATATCATTACCCTAGAACAGAGTTAACGTTACCTTGACATTTCAACAACTCTAACTTTTACATTACTATGTTGTAATAATACAAACCTCCCATCTACACTTCACACTAACGACATGTTTCGCTATGACCTTACCTACACAAGTTGCACCTATGATATTTTCTTATCAAATCGATCACTTGATCGCAATCATAAATTTGTCGTGAACTTTAACTCAAGAACTAAACTATAATTCATAATTTGTTATTTAAATCAACTAATTAATTAAGAACTAAACTAAACTAATAATTCAAGGCAGAAGTTGACTAGTGCACAACCCAACTATGAGAATCCATAGAGAAGCGATACCTTTATTCCCAAATAAAAAAAAACTGACACGTAGAGGCTGAGGCACATAAACCGCCACCGGTCAATTAATTTTGGCCTAACCCATGCAAATTCTATCAGTTACTACATAATCCAACCTTGGCTAATTTATGTAGAACGCTGTCATTAACCCTTGAAGCACAATAATTTGCATGGCATCAGTCGCAATAACCAAAGAAAAAAAAACTATCACGGAATTAAAGGAGGTCGGCAGGGAATTAAGGGAGGCCTTGCAGCAAGGAGAAACTCCTGCAGTCGGTGGGTTAGTTGAACCGACCAATTTGGGTTAGAGGCATTACTTCTACTGACCAAGGCGCTACAAAAATAAAATAAAATGGGAGGCGAGGGAACGAGACGCCTGCAGATCCAGCTCGACCTACCAATGCCTGCGGACTGGCTGGACGACTGAACGCTGGCACACTCCAGCAGGGATACCACATCCATTTACCTTGATTCGTTCAAATTTAAATCAATTTCATACAGAGTTAACATAAAAAAGAAACGGAAGTTAACAACAGCGTGAGGAAAGTCTTGGAAAGAAACCCACCTCGTGTGTGGGGAACAGTCGGCTGAGGGTAACCATGCGCTGAGGCAAGGCGGGTAAAAAGGAAGGGAGAACTCATGAGGATGCGAAATGGGCAAGGCATTCGATTGGCTGGAAGGGGGAGGGTATTCTGTACAGTTAGAGAACATTGCCGGCTCCTCAGACCACTACCAAAATCCATTCATAAGGGATGAATCAGGAGACTCCTTTCTCGAGGAAGAAGAACGTGGATGGGAGGGTGAACACGGGAATTGAAGGTGCCTAAAATAGAGGCGCGATAAGAAGAAGAAAAAAAATAAGTGGACAGTTACAGTGCTCGGTTCAGACGGTTGGGTTGTCAAGGTGCCACAGGAGAGCTCACAGCCTCTTGAAAATGTCCAAGGGTGAAGTGCAAATTGACTTACCCACGCGGAAATTCAGAACGCAGTTAGGGACTAAAAACAAATGGTAGGCCAGGGATGGCAATAGCAGAGATAAACCATTCAGCCCTCCCCTGACCATTTTGCAGAGGTAATCTTACGAAACTTCACGCAGAAGGCAGAGAAGGAAGAAAAACGTGTTACACCAAACACAGGGCCAATCACAGAGCTTCAACAGTTATTGCATCTGTAAAAAATAAAATTTAAATCTAAATGACAGAAAACAAATGGGTGTAAAAATGCTGCTCAGAATGCCTTTGCTATAAAAAAAATTTAAATCTAAATGACAGAAAAACAAATGGGCGTAAGAATGCTGCTCAGAATCAAACAAGTACGCAGGCCATTGTTATCCATCAAGCATCATACAACACTGAGAAAAACCCTTTTTCTAATGTTCAACATGTCCTTTACAATCAAATTTAAATCTGAGCATAAGTTTAATGCATGCTACTCTACAAATGACAAACATACCATTGCCCTTTCGCCTGCCTCGAGTGTCGTCCCGTGCTCCTTGCCGCTCTCGCTCGCTGACCGTCAAGACCTCACCGGTACCTCCCAGCCAATCGCTAGGGGTAATATGCTTCCCCCATAGCCCCCCGAGCCGCAAAGGGGCCACACAAATCTAGATGGTAAGCCTAGCTTCCCAGCTCGCCTCGCAAGGCGGAGCTACCACTCCAATACAAGCTGAGAAAATCCCAACTCCTCACAAGCAATCAGTCAAGTCACAATTCGGCAGCGTAACGATACGCTAACAGTCGATCCCCTTTTCCCCTCATATCCCTTTCTTTTATAGAGTTTTGAGACACACCAACTTTCCTAAATCACATTTATTTTAAGTTTTAATGAAAACCCTCTAAAAATTCTCTATTGTACAAGTGTCATTCATCCCCCACGTTTCTCCAAAATTATTTTCTTTAATTTATTAAAAGACTCAATTCCCTCACCCACCTAGAGTCGCTCCTAAAATTACTCCTAGGTGTTCCTAGATCCCCTTAAATGCTTTTAATAA
>JASDQU010500377.1:55778-84472 GCA_032191745.1 Picea mariana
AAACTAGTACTTGAAGGAAGGATTTGAAGGTGGATACTGCTCTTTCAAGAGTTTTCATTCAAAGTAACTGTCAAACCAGGAAGATGATATGTAGGTCCAGATCACCTATCCAGGTTGGAATCAGGGGAAAGTGGTGGAGCAGTGGAGTCAAGCCATTGTTGACTTATCACGTATCAGGGGTTCGCAAAGGAGGAGCACGAGGGCTCAACACTCCAACTCGTGAAGTCACGAGTTGCGAGTAGTGCTAGTGTTTAGCCTAGTCTACAGTTATATGTAGCAGGCACTACTGAGGAGGGAGCCATACCTATATTGCATCTCGGGTATTAGAGGTTTGGAGAAAGAGGAGTCGAGGGTCATCGACTCACGAATTCTCGAGTTGTGAAAGGAACTTGCGCTAAGGCCCAGTTGTGGTCGCATGGAGACGTAAGGCTCGTGCCTAGTGTTAAGTTGAGCAGGGTGGGTTTTCAAAAAGGACCTGTGGATCGGATTTGTGAGGTTCCAATAGGGATCCGAGGGAGCCGCTTTGGCACGAGGAGAATTTAGAACGATCCTGTGTGGATCTCGGACAGAGGGTCGTTGGTCTATGTCATATTGAGCCTAGAACAAATTCTTTTCTTTTTGTAGCAGAGAGAATGGATAAAATTTTATAGCCATGCCATCGAGAAGAAGAGACAGAGAATTACTTGATCCAGCAATGGAAAGAGAAATGCGTGAATTTCATGCCAGGCTTGATGCTATGGAGACAACACAGAGGCACACAGTTGACACTGGGGATATCAGCGAAACTGAAAGTGAAAATGAAGCTGGAAACGAAAGAGAATAAGTTGCAGTTGAAGATGCTAGGGAAGAACGCCTATTCAACGTTGTTGCAAGGATAGGTGCTAGAGAAAAAATGGACATTCCCACGTATGAGGGAAACTTGGATGTTGAAGAGCTTCTAGACTAGATTAGAGCTCTAGACAAATAATTTGACTACGAGGATGTCGAGGAATACAAGAAAGTCAAACATGTCATTACTAGACTTAAAGGGCATGCAACACTATGGTGGGATGAACTGCAGGCTGACAGACACTACAAGGGCAAGCAGAAAATCAAAAGCTGGGATAGAATGGTTGCAAAGATGAAAGCCAAGTTTATACCCAGGGATTATCAAATCATTCTATTTCAAAGGATGAAAAATTTGAGACAGAAGTTGATGTCAGTGAAAGAATGCACTGAAGAATTCTACAGGATAAACACCAGAGCAGGTCATTGGGAAAGCGATGATGAAAAAGTTGTCAAGTACATGAATGGTTTGCGATATGACATTCAAGATGAGATGAGCATGATGACCATTCAAACTGTGGAATATGCTTATCAGATGGCTCTGAAAGCTGAAGAGAAGATGAGTTGGAAGCAAGGTCAAAGAGGCCAAGGTAGAATTCAAAGCAGAGGCAAGATAATTGACCAAGACAGGATTTAGAGACCTAAAGAAAAGGATAAGAAGCCTCAAACTCAACCTGAGAGGGGAGGAAGCTCACATGGAAGCCAGTATGCTAATAGAAATACTTTTCTTCAATCCAGAGGAAGATTAAGAGGTAGAGGAGGTGAAGTGAAATGCTTTGTTTGTGGAAAAATTGGACATAAATCCTATGAGTGTCTAGATAATAAGAAAGAAGGTGGTGAAACTCACATTGCTGAAGCTCAAGGACAGAATGTTGAGGCAGAAGACGCTGAGGGCAGAAGATCCTTAATGATGAGGAAAGTTCTCTTGAAACCAAAGAAGGAACTAGAGAACTCGACCCAAAGGAACAGTCTATTTAACACTACTTGCAAAACTAAGGATAGAGTATGCAAGGTCATAGTGGACAGCGGTAGCATAGACAATCTCGTATCTACAAAGATGGTAGAAAAGTTGGATCTAAAGACTGTTGTACATCCAAGCCCATACAGAGTTTTGTGGCTGCAAAAAGGACATCAGGTAAATGTCACTAAACAATGTTTAGTCGAATTTAAAATAGGAGGATATAAAGATGAAATATTATGTGATGTCATTCCTATGGATTTTTTTCATCTATTGCTGGGTAGACCATGGAAATATGACAGAAACGTGGTTCATGGTGGGAGAAAGAACACGTACACCCTGGAGAAAAATGGTAGGACACACATGTTGCTGCCGATTAAGAACCAAGAGGTGAAAACAGAGATGAGCAACATTGTACTTCTCATGAGTGGGAAGGAACTTCTTGATGAGGTTAATAAGAAGGAGGACACACAATTTATTGTGGTCAAGAAGTCCAAAATTGTTTTGACCAATACGAGGATAGATGATTTACTAGAAGAAATCCAGGAGTTGTTGGGAGAATTTGTTGATATAGTAGTGGAAGAACTACCTTGTTCGTTGCCACCTATCAGGAGTATAAGTTATCATATCAATCTTATACCTAGAGCCAATTTTCCAAACAAATCAGTGTACAGATTGATGCCATAGGATAATGAAGAAGTTAAGAGACAGGTCCAGGACTTAATGGACAATGGATTGATTCGAGAAAGCTTGAGTCCATGCATTGTTCCGATAGTGCTCAGCCCAAAGAAAGACGGAGGTTGAAGAATGTGTATAGACTCAAGGGAAATCAATAAGATTACCATCAGATACAAGTTTCCATTGCCAAGGATGGATGACTTGATGGATTGCTTGAGTGGAGCAAGATTTTTTTCAAATATTGATTTGAAAAGTGGATATCATCAAATTAGAATGAGAGAAGGTGATGAATGGAAGACACAATTCAAGAAGAATGAAGGGCTATATGAATGGCTTGTCATGCCATTTGGCTTAACGAATGCACCCAGTACTTTCATGAGATTGATGAACGAAGTCCTGGAGGATTTCACTAGGAAATTTGTCATTGTATATCTTGATGATATATTAATTTTCAGCAAAACTAAAATAAAGCACTTAAATCACTTAGTTGTAGTAATGAGAAGGTTACAACAAGAGAAATTGCTGATCAATATGAAGAAATCCTCATTTGTGAGGACAAAACTCATTTATTTGGGTTTTGTTATCTCTGCAAATGAACTGAAAATGGATCCAGAAAAGATAAAGGCAATTAAGGATTGGCCATCGCCAAAGAGTGTATTTGAAGTACGAAGCTTCCATGGTTTGGCTAGCTTCTACAAGAAATTTATATGAAGCTTCAGTGGAATTAGCGCACCAATGATGGATACGATGAAAAAAAGACATAAATCTTTTCACTGGACAGAGGAAGCAGAAAAGAGCTTCAAGTTGCTGAAGAAGAAGATCATTGAGCAACCAATTCTGGCTTTGCTAGATTTCAGCAATACATTCCAGGTCAGGTGTGATGCAAGTGGATTTGCAATTGGAGCGGTCTTGAGCCAAGACAACAGGCCAATCACGTACTTCAGTGAAAACCTGAATGAAGCAAAGATTAATTACTCCACGTATGACAAAGAATTCTATGCAGTCATACAAGCGCTAAAGAAATGGAGACACTATTTGGTTCCCAAGGAGTTTGTTTTGTACAACAATAATCACGCTTTACAATTCGTGACTCGACAAGAGAAGTTCAACCAAAAACATGCTAAATGGGTTGAATACATGTAGAATTTTACTTTTGTGATTAAGCATATTTTTGGAACTGCTAACAAAGTTGTTGATGCTTTGAGCAGGAAATGTTTTCTTATGCAGGAATTCAGAGTCAAGACTTTGGGTTTTGATAACCTCAAATAAATGTATAGGGATGATCTAGACTTCAAGGAGGCATACGAGGCATCAAAGAATCCAATTCTCAAGAATAGAAGCCAATGGAATGAATACATGATTCAGGATGGATTATTATTCAGAGGCAATCAACTATGTATTCTGAGATGCTCCATGGGGGAGAATTTACTGAAGAAAAAACACAGCGGAGGATTAGCCAGACACTTCGGTCATGATAAAACGTTCTCAAAGTTGAATGACTCATATTTTTGGCCAGGGATGAGAACAGATGTGAAGAAATTTGTGGATGGGTGCAGAATTTGTCAGCACACGAAGGGAAAAAGGTAGAACATAGGGTTATACCAACCATTACCCATTCCTGAAAGGCCATGGGATGCAGTGAGTATGGATTTTATATTGGGGTTTCCAAGGACAAGAAGAGGATGTGATTCGATCTTTGTGGTAGTTGACATATTTTAAAAGATGGAACATTTCATACCATTCCAGAAAACCAGCGACGCAACTGATATCATGAATCTGTTTTTCAAGGAAGTCGTCAGACTTCATGATTTACCAAAGAGTATCATTTTTGATCGAGATACCAAGTTTGTGGGACATTTCTGGAGGACCTTATGGAAGAATCTGGGAACAAAATTGTCTTTTAGCTCAGCATATCATCCTCATACAGATGGATAGACAAAGGTCGTAAATAAGAGCTTGGGAGATTTGCTGAGGAGCTTAGTGACTGAACACCATAGTCAGTGGGATCACATTCTGCCACAGGCTGAATTCACTTACAATGATTCACTCAATAGAAGCACAGGGAAGAGTCCATTCCAAGTTGTATATGGAATGCAACCAATGGGAGTTTTTGAATTGAAAGATGCATAACAAGTTGAATTCAGAAGTGATAGTGCAAAAAACTTTGCAGAAGGAATGAAGGAGCTTCACAGCCGAATCAAAGAGCGATTGCAGAATTCATGTCAGGAATACAAGCGTAGAGCAGATCAACATAGGAGAGAACTTCAATTTGAATTTGGTGATCTGATTCTTGCACATCTGAGGAAGGAGAGGTTCCCAAGGGGAACGTATAACAAACTGAAGATGAAAAAGATTGGACCATGCAAATTCATAAGGAAATTTGGGTCAAACGCATATGAGATTGAATTACCCGATGGGGTCGAAATCTCACCGATATTCAACATTGCGGATTTGTACCCTTACAGAGCTAAAGAAGAAGGAGCAAAGGAGGAGCAGAAAGAAATTCGATGGACCAAACAAATGCCTGTAGCTAAAAATCCATAGATGGAAAGCATAATTGACAAGAGGATTAGCAAAAAAGACCAGGAGAAAAGAGTATTTTGAATACTTGGTCAAATGGAAGGGACATCCAGTTGAAGATGCCAGTTGGGAGGATGAAGCAGGAATTCATAGGCATGGATAGACCATGCAAGAACTCATGAACATGAGTTCATGAAAGATTTTAAGTGAGGGAGTATGATGCAGGAGCATCGTAAGCAACCAACCAAGGAAGCGTAATGGCGAGAGACAGCTGGAAAAGCACCAACGCACATTTTGAAATGTTTTGAAGATTAATAAATGTATATTAATGTAATAGATAGAGGAAGTGTACTTACATTTATATCTTGGAGTTGTGAACAGATCTTGAGCGATTGCTCTCATCTGTCGGATGTAATAGGCATTTAAGTCTATTTAATAAAAGTAGGTAGATATGAATGTTAGATTAGACAGTTTAGAAGCGTAGGAGGGAAAATGGATATAGACACTCTCATCCTTGTATTAGTAGGGAAGGATTATCATCATTCAAATTTGATAAGCTATAGAGATGTAGCAGAGAGCTATAGAGAAGAACCCATGTACAGGAGCACTTGAGTTAATATATGAAACTTTGACTCAATTTTCATGGTGTTATGATGCTTACTGTTTACATTTGTTGAATGGTATGTTTACAGTTGATTTGTTTCTCTGTTATGCATTTATCTCAATGTTGTATTTTGTGTATGATTTCATGTTGAATGTATGAAGTCTGAGAGATTAGAATAATGATTTTCAATTGTTTCTCTCCTTGAGAATTCCTGCAAGGAGTGCAGTGAACGTCCACAAGGTGTGTGTTGACAAGGGTCCGAGTTTTATCTCAGAAAGCTCAGGAGAGATATCGTTGTTCTCATACCAAAAGAAGTGTAGGAGAAGCACAGAGTCGTGCAAGGTGTGCGCAGGCTGGTTGAGGCCTTAGAATTTATCAACTAAGGTGAAGGTTGAAGGACTACTATTGCAAAAAGTGCACAGGGTCAAAGACTCAGATAACGAAGGTTAATTGAAATTTTGCCGCAAGGAGTGCAAGCAGGATTCCTTTTGGCTGCTTGAATTTGCAAGCGAGAGTTCAGGAGGGATAGCACCTTTGAAGTGTTCAAAGGGAGGCAGAGATCGAAATCGCCTCCCAGAGGTCAAGTTCAGGTGGAACAATGTCAAGTCATTTTGGCCCAAGATCCTTGAGAAGAGTGAATGAATGGTGAAATTTCTTCATGGGGAAGTGTTGAAATTGTGAGAGTCATTGGATCTTGCAGAGTTGCAAGGTGGTTAGAGGCCGGTGAAAGCCATCGCCTAGGATTTGAAGGTCAATATGAGTCGTTGATCTCATTTCAACCCATGTCATTGGATCATTTCGCAAATTCCGGGTTCGTGAGTTTGGAGGGAAGACCAAATTCTTGGTTTCACGAAGTCTCGAGTTGCGAGGAGTAGGGAAGGAGATCCAGACTATTGGATCCAAGTCACGAGAGAATCGTTGGATCATAACCTTCGTGGGGTATCGCGTATCGGGGGTTCGGGGGTTGAAGAATTTCTTTTCGACTGCGAAGTCATGAAGTGTCGAGTGCCGAGGGCTTGTACAAACACGTAGCACATCCGTTAGGTGGGGGCCGTGTGGTTGACAAGTGGTGTAACAAAAAGTGCCCAGAGAAAAGTGGAAGCGGGTGACAGGTGGTGGACACACGTCACATGGGAAGGAATCAACCCATTGTTGACTTATCGCATATCAGGGGTTCACAAAGGAGGAGCACGAGGGCTCAACACTCCAACTCGTGAAGTCGCGAGTTGCGAGTAGTGATAGTGTTTAGCCTAGCCTATGGTTATATGTAATAGGCGCTAGTGAGGAGGGAGCCATACCCATATCACATCTCAGGTATTGGAGGTTTTGAGAAAGAGGAGTCGAGGGTCATCGACTCACGAATTCTTGAGTTGCGAAAGGCGCTTGTGCTAAGGCCCAATTGTGGTCGCATGGAGACGTAAGGCTCACGCATGGTGTTAAGTTATACAGGGTGGGTTTTCACGAAGGACCTGTGGATCGGATTCATAAGGTTCCAATAGGGATCCAAGGGAGCCGCTTCAACTCGAGGATAATTTAGAACAATCCTGTGTGGATCTCAGACAGAGGGTTGGGGGTCTGAGTCATGTGGGAGGACATGTTGTAGGTAAAGCTAGCACACAAAAGGTAAACCAAGATGTATTATGGTGGGATACATTATTTAATGATGCTAAAGCTTATGCTAGATCTTGTGACACCTACCAAAGAGTAGGGAAGCCATCATGCAGAGATGAATTACCCCTTCAGCCAGTTTGAGCACTTCAGGAATTTGAGAAGTGGGATGCTAAATTTATTGGACTAATCAATCCACTGTCTAAGCATTCAAAGGTTAGGTACATCACTACCACAACATATTACCTCACGAAATGGGCTGAAGTAGAGGTATTTAAAGATTGTTCGACAGATACAATTGCTAGATTTATTTTTGAAAATGTCATTACTCGGTTTGGTTTCCCTAGAAGCTTGACCAGTGATCAATCTAGTCACTTTATGAACAATGTAATTACAAATTTGAAAAAACAATTCTTTATACAACACCATAAAAGAAATCCCTATCATCCACAAGCTAATGGTACAGTGGAGGCATTCAATAAAATTATGGAAATAGGACTGAAAAAAGTATGTTGTGTAAACAAGGAAGACTAGGATGATATAGTTCCAATAGTCTTATGGGCTTACAGGACTACCACAAAGAAGCTACACAGCTATACCCCATTTCAATTGGTTTATGGGAAAGAATTTGTTGTACCTACATATTTTATCACCCCTAGTCTCTATATAGGATATGATACACACATGACATATGACGAATCGGTTCCGCAAAGGATTGCAGACTTACAAGAACTTGAGGAAGCAATATTTCTAACATATTTTCATCAGTCAGTTGAGAAAGCTAGACATAAATCTTGGCATGATAGGCACATTAAGTACAAAATATTTACACAAGGAGATAAGGTACTACTCTATGATAGATGGTATCAGAAAAATCTAGGAAAGTTGTGCATGCACTGGTTGGGTCCATTTATACTTGCAGAAATTCAACACGGTGGTGTAGTCAAGCTAACGCAACTGAACAACATCCTTTGACCGGGTTGGGTGAATGGCACCCACATGAAGCATTAAATTTCTCATAATTGAACCAAAGGATTGTTTCTCCAGTCCAAGGGAGCATGTACAACAGTTATATTTTGATTTTTTGTAATTTATTTCATTCATTTAATAACATCGGAGTGTGCATAGTGGTGCAATGACATATGTTTTTTCCCCCGTTTCAGTGTTTCTTTTGTGCATAAATTCTTACTTGGCCTCCCAGGTTCGAAAGAGTCACCCTTACATTAAATGAAGTCATTAAACATGATGGAGACTCTCATTGTGGTCAGAGGGGGGCGAATCCGAACTATATCACAACCACGTACCATACACATCCTATGTAGTCATACCCTTTATGGTAGCTACAGTAACCTATCAGAATGTTCCATCAAGACATAAAAGCGCGATATGCATGGATGCCATCGATATCCCCACGAGGATTATCAACCGTTAAAATGGTAATCCCCTCAAGTCGACTATGTCCCTGTCAGCCCGTTCATTAATTCCCATATCACCTTAAAGATTTTACCCCATTATCAGTCCCATTGAACATCAAATCCTGAGATTGTTTTGTTGGCCTAATGATGATTGTCTTTATGAGAGATTATAGAGCTCTCCAGTTATCCAGTTTATAAGATCTCGTGAACTCACAAGCGAGAGTTACTGTTTACTTATCTATCTTTTGTTTTTGAGCTATCTGCACACTATCCTAATATTTGAATTCCTCTGCTCCCCAGTCGCGACCTTGATCCCAACTCAACTAGTTCGACCTTGATCCAGAGCCACCATGCCAAGAGTAGCAGGAGGTCGAAGTTCGACCCCGATAGAGGCAATTCTAGATGAACCATATGATCCCTAGGTCAAGGTCATGGGTGATGTTAAGGGAAAGGAAAAGAAAGAAAAACTCCTCAACCTCAACCTGACTAACCAATTCATGTTTCCTCAAATGAATATTAGCATGTTCTGGTACTTGGCTCTAGACACAATGGGGGCATGTAGTTTGTCCCAAATAAAAAATTCATCAACTTGTTTAATTCCACCATTATGAACCTTAGGGATATACCGACCTTCGAGACCACTAGTGAGGTTGCGCAATGCACCAAGTTTATGATCAATCGAGTGCATGACAGGAGCTTATGGCTCAATAAGTGATATCCAATTCATGCAGAGGAAATACAAAAAATCACCAGATTTTCTCTTGAGGGAGAGGACGTATCTAAAGGATTCCAAGGCCCAAGTAAGCATGGGAAAAATAAGGGATAAGTCATCCTGTATGATAAATTCCACAGCCAGAGGGGTGGTTGCACAACCAAAATTGAGAAAAGCCTACCAGATATGGTCCACACAGCATGTTACATGATTGCAAGTAAGGTTATGTGCTCATATTATAAGGGTGAATGTATTTTAGATGCTCTCTCAATAGTGGACTTTTGCACAAATGAAGCAATGTTTAATTGGTGCAACTACTTTCTAGAGGAGCTCCTCATTGCTTGCGAGGAAGCTCAGTAGAAAGGAGGAACTTTCACCTATGGATACTTTCTCATTTGATTTTCAATGTGGAAATGGAGGCCACCCACAAGAAGACAGTTGGCACCTACAGATAAGGGGTGCCTAGCAAAAATATTCGAACCTTGACATTAAAGGTTGGACTTAGAGAAAATAGAGTTCAATAATATGACATTCCTGAAGTGGTACAACCATATCATAGACACAAATCATCGGTTGTGCATACCACAAGAGATACTAAATATAAAAACAAGGAATATAGAATTTGCACTAAATCACCACTATACTTTTGTCTGGCTGAGGCATGCGAATCCTGGGGACTTCCACACGAGGATGTTACCCTTCTATCTTGACAAATAAGTCATGTCATGGAACAATGTTAAGCGCAACCCTCACAAGTGAAGTATGCACTACCTCTTGCCACTGAAGCTTCTGAAGAAACAATTGTAGGAAGAACAAGCAGGGTTGAGTTTCGGCACAACAAAGAAAAAGAAAAAATTTCAAATTCCAACAAGTTCAGAAGAAGAAGAGGAAGAGAAACCCCTGGAGTGGAAGAAGAGGACATTGCCATTTTTTTTTCTTCTTCCCTAACAAGCTATTCTATCAGGTAAGGATTTCAATGAGATCCTTGTTGCTACATTTATAAGGGATGTCTCAATAAAGAAACCTCGGACAAGTATTTCCCCTGTAAAGGTTATAAATCCACAACCAATATCCATGACTCTACCTTGCACTAGGGTTGCCACTCATGCTTCCCAGACTGTGATTAACATCACAGATGACCCTAAGAAAAGCACCACTACACACATGACCCTAATTACCGAGCAAGCCCCATAGCCACCACAAGACACCACCATTCCCTCCCAACCCACTTCTCCTAAACCAATACAATTAGATATCCCTGAACCATCTAAGAATGTGGAAGAACCACCTACCTTGACTACTGCATCCTCGATCTAGCCAATTTCTCTAAGTATACCCATTCTGGTAACTCTTCCATTGAAATAAAATCAACAACCAAAATTCCCACCACTTACTCCAATACCGCAACTTACACTCACCCAGAGTCCTCTCTCAATGGTCAGTGTTGAGATTCCAACAATCAGAAGTGAGATTCCAGAAGTTTCTCTACCTACAGATATAGGAGCACAACCGGTTCAAATAGAACCACAAACACCATCAGGACAGAGCACAACACCACTGAAAGAATAGTTGGAGCCAGTACTCTAGAATCCATAGCAGTGTGCAGAGCTACTACAACTTTTCTTGGAAAAGACAAAGGTTCTCCCTCTACTTCCAATAGCTATGAAGAACAGACTTGCACAATGATTGAAAGTTCCATCTCCAAGAAAGGAAGAAGTGGAGACATCCTCAGAACACTCCATGGCTAGTGGACTATCTCTTCAATCTAGACTACCACTGAACACCACTCTTACATATGGTAAGTTCACTCATTTTTCAACGCCGTAACTAGTAGGCCTAATCAAAGCCTCTACCGACCAATTAGAGCATATGATCCAGTAAGAAGAAAGGGAAGTCAACTTCTGGAAGAAAGAATGACTCCTGGCGCAAACACGAAGAACACAGGAGGAGTAGTTGAAGATTCAAGCAGAGTAGAAAGTCAAAAAAGTAAAGGAAAAACTAACAGAGGCCTGGACTACATTCGGAAAAATAGCGCCTCAACTATCAGAATCCATCACAATAGATGATCCAACAGAGCAGATTGAATTGGTTTAAATAGCCTGGACTAAGCTAGGAGAATGAGATGAAAATATCGAAGTACATTTGTGGGAAATAAAATGAGAAGATAAATTACAGCCCCACAAGGTAAAGGAAGAGTTGGAAAAGGTTGTTCTGGAAGGAAACAATGCCAGAATAACATTGCATAAAAATACTTCGGAATGCATTACAATTTTCAAAGAGATCAATGATTGGATGGGAGTCATGTCACGGTACAACCATACACTGGAGGAATTTCATTCAAAGATCCAATCCCTCAATAAGGAAGCAACCAAATCCCTAGATCCGCTAGAACAACAAGAAAAGTTTGAATAAATTCAACAAGTAGATAATGACCTGAATGCACTATTTGAAGCTTAGACAGTGGCCAATAAAGAACTTCAAGAGTTTCAACTAGTATTCCAAGCCATTTACCTATAGATGCATCAAGTGGATGTTATATCTGACTCATAATGGAATTCCCTTGTTCATCCAAACTAGAATAGTTCACCACAGGTTCAACCCAACAGTTTGTTGTTGAAGCTTCAGTGCTTTCTAGGAATTGGTAGGAAAAAGTTGAGAACTTACAAGAAGTCAGGAAGAAATCCCTGGAAATGACACCTAAATTGGGCCCTTTGTTGAAGGAGATAAAGAAGAAATAGTCCAAGATGGAAGTGGAAGCAACTTGGAAGCACAAGGCAAGGATAAACAACAAGCCAACCTAGAGACCACGAAAGAGCTAAATACTTGACTCCGAGCAAGTCAAGGATTGTGTTCGAACCCTGTTGGGCCCTTCGTTTTGATAAATAAAAGTTTTGTAAGATATTTCAAACTTTTTTTTGATAAATATAATTTGCACAAGCTATTTTGGAATCATACAAACAACCAAAGGAAGGAACAAAAAGAAGAGAAAAGGGAGTGTGCAACAAGAAATAGTTAGAACATAAAATAGTTGGAAGGACAACACAACAACCGTTTTGGGAGAAAGAGGTTGCAACCAAATCAAGAAGAAGAGACAACTCTCGGGTTCTCAACCAAAAATCCTGGATTAGAATATACATATATGGGATCAATATGATTGTAAAAGTGTTTTTGTTGCTAGAGGGTTGGTAGAGTCATTATTGTTATTCTTACTGTTGCTATTAGCTAAGTCCCGATTTATGGATTAGAAACCAAATTGATAATGTAATAGAGTCATGTAATATAGTAGTGTTGGAAAGAGAAAGGGATTGAGATAACCTTGTCTCACAGTAGTACATAATCATTTTCTATTGTCTTTGGCATGACTAAGTGTATCTGTAACTCAAGTTGATCTTGTAATTTGATAAGAAACATGTTATATGTTAATACAGTGGAAGACCCAAATTTTCTTGAAGATATCTGGTGTACTTATTCTTCTAAATCTATTGAATTCTATGCTATCGTTTATATCTAATATGATTAAATGGTTATAGTTTACATGTGAATGTCAACGCAACTCTGTTTTCCCATTATCGGTTAGGAAATGTGCAGGACTGCAACATGTTTAAGCCATCTTGCGTAGGAATGATATGAATCTTGGTACTTCAACGATCTATATGATTATTCACCTTAGACTTCCCTCTCCTATTCGTCTCGGTTTCACTTCGGTTGAGACTTTTTCCTGGGGAGACAAAAATGCTAGGGCACTAGAATACATCGGTACCTTCTGTTGGTAACTTGAGAAGGACCCTGGTCTGATCACTTTTGCACCAACAGTTCCTTTACCTTCTTCACCAAGCCCATCAATGGATTTCAAAGATGAAGAAAAAGGAAGAGTTATTCGAAGAAAGAGGCGATTTCATAGAACCCCTTTAAATTTTCCAAAAGTTAACCTTCAAATGGAAACATTTCCATTGAAATATTTTCTACATTCTTTGGAAATACTTCAAAGGATGCAGAGAAACACTTGTTTAGATTCAAAATAAAATATGATATTTTCAATCTCACTGAAGAAAATGTTATATGTTGATTATTTTTACAAATTTTGTGTGGGGATGCTCTTAAATGGTACCATTCATTGCTTCTGGGGACCATTACCAGTTGTGATGTGTTGGAAAATTCATTCGTTGAAAATTTTCCCCACCCAGCCTCTCCCATATGGACACAAGATAATGCAGATTTCATCCTTTTACATACTCCATATGAAAAATTTTCAAGAACCAAATTTGAGAATGAAATTGAGGAACCTCCACCCAATGCACAAGAAGATTTAAACCTTGTAACAGATGAAAAAAAGTCACAATAGCATTGGCAGTGAGAATGATTGATGGAATAAATGATCCTTGATAACAATGATGAGAAATATTTCCATTGCGTAAAGGAAGAATTTTTTCAAGATATCCCTAGTGAATCAAAAATATTGGATATCATCAGTGATAAGGAGAAAGATGAAAGTATTATTAGATTGTAAATTTCTCATTCAAACAAAGATAACATTAATCTTGAGAAACCAAGAGCTGATTTCATTGAATCATGGTTCCAAAGCATTGTTGGCCAAGCAATGCAATCAGGTTTCGAGCACATCTTGTAGAGTTTTTACTCAGCACATTTTGGACATGCCCCTGACTCTTTGGTACCATCCTCAATATTTTCCAGTATTATGGAAATCATTAAAAGATCATTTGGATGCTTCAATGAATCTATTGGAAGTATACCTACACCTAAAAAATTTTGTTTCCTTCAAGTAGAATAGGGTAGGTATATTTTCTTTATACATAGTTTACTTTTTTCAGTCAAACGTTTTCATAATAAAACAGTTGATAAGTGGAGACGATATTTGAATAACCCCATGGAAGAGGAATTACAAAAATTCATTGTGAATACGAATCCATATCCCAATGGAGAAGATAGTTTGTCTTCAGATTTTGGTGTTCTCAGCAACCCACAGGGGGTCATTGTCCCGCAGTTGGAGCTAGATGTTTATCAAAATTTGGTTACCTATATTTTCCCACTCCTATAATAATAAAAACATTTATATCATAAGAAGAATTTTTTTTAACAATTATAAGTTCATTTCATAGGCCTCAGTCTCAGCTTCATCATGCATTTTTCAAAGTCAAAATCTGAGTTCGTATGATCAATATATCTAGGTTTTCGTATAACCAGAAAAAGAGTGCCTCTTCCATGTGCAATAAAGCTAATTCTTGGAACCATGTCCAATTTATTGAAATATCTTTCAATTATTGGAACCACATAATTTTCTTGGAAATTCTCCATATTTCTCTTATCTCCCATATCTTGTTATATTCCATACTTAAAATTTTCTTGAAATATCTTCATACTCTCCACTCTCCTCTCCCTTTATTTCCCCTGCTTCATACTTAGATTATTTTCTATCTTCATCGAAAAGAAAGACCCCCACTCCTCCTCACCTCCTTATCCCTCCATTCCTCCTTCTCCATCTATCTGCTTCCCTCAATTATCCATTTTACAGATTTCCCTTCCTCATTATCTCTTCTCCTCACCATGGTCCATGGTCTCCCTTCTCTTCGTGATCTCCTTCCTCTGCGACCCCCCTGCTTCTTTGTTTTCCTACTTCCCTCACTTGGAAATTTTGTGTATTTCTCTTCCTCCTTATCTCTCCTCCTCACTGTGTTCTGTGGCCCCCCTCCTCTCTATGATCTCCTTCCTGCACAACCTCCCTCCTTCTCTGCAAGTCTGCCTCTCTCTCCTTTCTTCCCATTCTTCTCATCTTTCGTTCCATTTCCCATTAAAATTTATCCTAAGTTTTATCCAACTAGTGAAATCACTCCATGTGGCAGCCAACTATTGATGACACATGGAAACCACTCATTTGATGACATGTGGAAACCAATTGGGTGGTGACATATGGAAACTAATTGGGTGGTGACATGTGGCAAATCGTGGTAATCTATCACACAAAGACATGTGGCAATGATGTGGACTGTTGACTCATCATTGAGTCACACTGACTCATTGTTGACTGGGTGATTACAAGGATGCCACTGGGAATTATATGAATGATGATTAGGCAGTCAAAATTTTAATCATTTAATTACTTTTAAAAAAGCAAGAAAGGGATTCATCAAGGGGTTAGAGAAGGTGACATTATCAGAGTAGAAGATTAGAACAAAAGGGTACAACTATAAACATGCAACCAAACTTATAATAAACAAACAAATATATCCATCTTCTCCCTTCCTCTTCTTCTTCTACACCACTTTCGTAAGTCTTTATGTTTGTATTTCTAAAACAAGCATAAGGTTGAGTTCTTGAGTGTGTCTCTTGTAATATTCCAACACTTTTCTTATATGATCATGGAGTATTTACAACCATATATGTGACTTTCAGATGTAATCCAAGATTGTCTATTGGATTCATGAGAATTTATCCCTTTTTGGGTCACTTGTCAATTGGTTTGTAGAGATTTTTTGTATTGTTGAATATATTTTATGAATAAAACTCCACTGAGAACTACTTCAGGGTTTGACTTTAATTATTTATTAGATCTTGGGATCTGTGAGGATGATATTTTTGAGGTATTCCCGTCAAATTCTTTTCAGTATTAAATACATAACTCTTTTAAAGTTCTTTGAAATGATCAAAACCATTTTGTCCTTTTTCTTGTGAGAAGATATGTATGTATCCTCTATTTGTATGTGATTTAGAGGGTTGCATAAATGGTTTTGAGTATGTATATATTATGATATTGAAGCATTCCTTCAACCTTTTTATTGTGAAGAAGATACTTGTTTCACACAAAGATAAGATCAAGTTATTAAAGAACCATTTCATATATATATATATATATATATATATATGAAGCAATAAAGACTTGGGGTTTGTTGTCTAGCATTCTCCTTAATCCAAGATATTCAAGATATATCTTTTAGCCAAAGAGAAGTACCACATATATAAAAATACAGTGGGATTCATATCCTTGTGAGGTTGTTGTTTTGATCTTAATTGATTCAAACATCAAGAAGTATATACGTATATTAAAAATGAAAGTTAATTATTAATTTAATAAAATTTAATTATACATCTTCAACAGAGACATATAGTCCGCACAAATATAGCTTCCACACCTCCGCACAGGTATATCACGAGAGATGTTCAATATTAAAATGTCCAATGTGTTATTTCTTATGGGTGGAGACTTTTTCTTTGATGATATTTTTGCACCTCCGCACAGGTATATCCACACTGCACACATGTATATCCCTGCACATGTATGTCTATTAGTTGGTGTAAAAAAATTTTTTTTTTAATACAGTCCTATACAAATAATTGAAATATTAATAATTATTTATTAATGTGCAATGTGCAATTTATTAAATAATTATTAATTACTTAATATTATTTATTATTTATTTAATATTAAATAATTATCAATTATTTAATATTAAATATTTATTAATTATTTAATATTGCAATGTGCAATGTGTTGTTGCTTATGTGCGGTGACTTTTGCTTTGACAATTTTATTGCACCTCCACACATGTATGTCGCTGTAAAAATGATTTTTTTTTTAACATAGTCCTATACAAATAATTAAAAATTATTTATTAATATGCAATGTGCAATACGCAATGTGCAATTTATTAAAAAATCAATTAATTATCAATTATTTAATATTATTTATCAATTAGGTATTAATTATTTAATATCGCAATGAGGAATGTGTTGTTGCTTATGTGCAAAGACTTTTTCTTTGACGATTTGTTTGCATATCCACATAAGTATATCCATGCACATGTATATCCTCACATAGGTATTTTTGTTAGTTGGTGTAAAAATGATTTCTAAATTTTGTTAATATAGTCCTATATAAATAATTAAAATATAAATAATTATTTATTAATTTCATTTCATTTCATTTATTATTAATAAAAGCTAATAAAATACACGCATTATGTACCCATACATCCGAACTTTGAAAATCGTACATGCACCTATTATGTACCCATACATGCACCATCCGCTACAATTGCATAATTAAGTTGCTTATTAAATTCTCATATGTATGCACTTGTTCCAACCATGCACTACAACTGTGTTGACTGGGCAGAATGGCCCAACAACAGTAAGGGGTACTCCTCGATGCAAAGTCACAATTAGATTATGCATCGCTTGGTTTATGAGACCCATCTGAATTCTGTCCCGGATGCCATTACTGGTTATGAGGGTGAAGATGGATGGTTGTGGAATGTAAATATGTAGATGAAGACTATATATGAGAAGAACATAATCTACTTCTATTATGTTCTATCCTATCCTAGTTAGAAGTGAATTATCATAACCAAATGAGTTGTATTGAAGCTAAACTCTATTGGAAACTTCACTCAGATAGCTGTAATGAAGATAAAACGTTAGAAACATATGCATATGTAGAATAAATAACCAAAAAAGTTCAAACTATATTATCCTCATACATCACAACTCATATGCACAGGACATATAAAAGATAAAGAGAAATAACAAGACTACAAAAAAGATATAGATTGTGTTAGATTAGTCTATGAGAAAAAACATCCTTACAGTCCATGTGAACAACATACATTCCACCTAAAACAGTTCAAAACAAAGCAACAACACATGAAAGTTGTTCTCCCTTTTATAAAATTGGCCCCAAGGTCTTCTCAATATTCATTAACCAATTATTCTCTCCAAAAAAAATTCTAGAGTGTATACAGAGCTTGAACATCCTCTTCAATGTGGGTCTCTTCCCATATTTATATTATATTTCCTAACTCCCTTGTGAATTATTATATTCCCACTCAAGAAACTGTTACAAAAGGTGACCTTTCAACTTCCTTCCCTAGGATTATGACACATGTTGGGAGAAAAGTCAAAACTGAGGATAGTTGGAAAAAAGACAAAATAAGATGCAATTGACAACAATTTCATATTGCTATTTTGTCTTTTATTGTGGACTCTTTTCCTAGATATATGTTGTTCAAATTTCCAGCTGATTGGGGAATCAAAGAAGAACATTAACAATCAAATATCAAAACCACGAGAGATATGGAAAAGAAAGAAGAATCAATGATCACTTGCTCTACAAGCCCAACACAGGAAAAGTGATTGTTATGTTGGCAGTGGTTGTTCAAAGCATATGGTAGGTGATAGAAACAGGTTTATAACTCTGAGGAAAGAGAGAGATGGATCAATTTCATTTGGAAATAATCGTTCAGCTAAAATTATAGGTAGAGGCACAGTTAAGCTTGGAACAAAACGTTCTATTGATTGAAGATGTGAAACACAATCTACTGAGTGTAATTCAAATGTGCGACTAAGGACACACACTTCAATTTGACTTAGAGAAATGTAAAATTAGGAAAGAAGGATCGGGAAAGTTAGTGGAAACAATGATAAGGAATACGAACAACATATATGTTTTGAATGAAATTGGAAAAGAAAATCGTTGTTTAGGAAAGGAAAATGAAAGTTGGCTCGGGCACAGAAGAATGGGTCACATGCACTTTGACAATCTTGTCAAAATCAACACAAAGGAAGCAGTAAAAGAAATGCCTAAAATTTCAAAGCCAATGAATACTCTATGTAAGCATTGTCTACGGGGAAAAAAACTAGGAACAAGTTCAAATCAAAGGAGTACTCAATGAAAAAACGATTAGATATTGTACATATTGATCTATGTGGACCAACGAGAATAAAGGTATTAAATGGTGAATAGTAATTAATGTTATTTATTGATGAATATACAAGAATGACTGCAATTTGCTTTCTCAGGAAGAATTCAGAGGAATTTGAACACTTCAAGTTATACAAAGAGATGGTTGAAACAAAGATAGACTTGAAAATAAAATGTTTGAGATCAAAAAATGGTAAATATTTTACATCAAAAGAATTCATGGGTTTTTGTAACGAACATGGGATAAAAAGACAATTCTCAGTAGCCAAGACACCTCATCAAAACAGAGTTGCTGAAAGAAATAACCTCATAGTATAGGAAATGGTCAGAACCATGTTGAATGATTCCAAGTTGGGTGACATATTTTGGGCACGGGAAGTACATACAACAATTCATATCTTGAACAGAGGAATGCTCAGAAGTAACAGTGATAAGACTCTGTACGAGCTATGGAATGGAATACTGGAAAATGTGAAGAATTTTAAAGTATTTGGAATCAAGTGCTATATCAAATAGAAGATGACATGATATGACAATTTGACTCCCGAGTTGACAAAGACATAGTTTTCGGGTATTCAAGAAAGAGAAAGGCATACAAGTGTTTCAATATGAGACTCAACGGAATAGTGGAAAGCATCAGTGTACATATTGACAAGGGAACTGTACTAAAACCCAAATAGGAAATCAAAGACTCAACAAAGCAGGAAGGAGAAGAGGATTTGAAAGAAGAAGTAGAAGCAGAAGAAGAAAACGAGAAGCTAGAAGAAAACAAAGAGAAATAAGAAACTCAAAGAAATTTGTGCTCACTAGAACAAAGACATCTAGCATTGTTGTCCACAGTTGAACTCAACAAATTTGAAGAAGCGAACACTGATGAACACTGGATCAAAGCTATGGAAGAAGAATTGGATCAAATAGAGAAAAATGAAACATGAGAATTTGTTACAAGTCCTATGGATAAGAATGTGATTGGAACAAAATAGGTATTTAGAAACAAGTTGAACTAGGATGGACAATTAACCATGAATAAATAAAGGTTAGCATGCAAGGGATATGCTCGGGTTGAAGGAATATATTTTGAAGAAAAAAATTCCACAGTTTCCAGAATGTAAGCAGTTATATTGATATTGGCTTATGCATGTTTGAAGAAAATCAAAGTATATCATATGGATGTAAAATCATTCTTCCTAAATGGAGAAATATAAGAAGAAGTCTACATCGAACAACCAGAAGGGTTTCTACTGTCAGAAAAGGAAGATTATGTTTACAAATTGAAAAAGGCATTGTATGGACTCAAACAAACCCCTAGAGCATGGTACTCAATATTGGATATGTATCTCTAGCAGGAAGGGTTCGGAAAAGACAATGCAGACAACAATCTCTACATAAAGGTAAATCAAGATAGTATGTTGATAATTAAATTTTATGTTGATGACATTATTTTTGGAAGTGATGATGATAGGATGAGTTATAAAATTGCTAAAGACATGTAGGATGAATTTGAAATGCCATTACTTGGTGAGTTGTATTTATTTTTTGGACTCCACATATGTTAGGAAGATACATGTATTTTCATCTCCCAGACTAAGTATATCAAAGAAATTCTAAAGAAGTTTGAAATGGTAGATTGCAATCCCGTAAGTAATCCCATGCATACCAATTTCAAATTGAGAAAAAATGATCAATCTAAGGATGCATATTAGAGACTCTGTAGATCAATGATTGGAAATTTACTCTATGTAACAAAATCGAGACTGGATGTGATGCAAGCATTTGGAAAGGTGGAAATATTTCAAGCAACACCGAAGGAAACACATGTTATGGAAGTAAAGAGAATATTCATATATCTCAAAGGAACAAAAGACTATGGATTATGGTATCCAAAAGGGAGTTATCTATCTCTAGTTGCATATACAGATGCGACTTGGGTAGGAAGTGTTGATGATAGAAGAAGTACAAGTGGAGAAGCCCTCTACTTGGGTGATTTTCTGGTATCATGGTTGAGAAAGAAATAATCTTCAGTATCATTGTCCATAACAAAAACAAAGTATATTGTAGAAACAACATGTTGTACACAGGTTCTATGGATGAATCAAACTTTGTAGGACATACAAGTGGAATATGACGAGCCCATTCCGACATTCTGTGATAATACCAGTGCTATAAGTATCTCTAAGAATTCAGTGATGCATTCCAAGACGAAACACATTCCATTCAAGTTTCACTTTCTAGGGGAACGAGTTATAGAGAATAACATCAAGGTAGAGTATGTTGGTACAAAAGAACAGATTGCAAATATCATGACCAAACCTCTTCCGAGGGAGACATTTGAGTATCTTTGACATAAACTTGGAGTAGTTTCATCCCCACAGTGATCTACATGGTATTTTTCACAGTAACATAGGGGGGGAGAAACAATAATAATGAAATACTTGAATTTTTTTGAATGCTTTTTATCAGAGATTTTCATGAGGAAGCACCATGCAGAGAAACATTAGTAGATATCAGAGGCTTACATATAGGGGGAGAAACCCCAAGGAGAAGTTATCCTTTTCCATTGATGACAAAGGGGGAGAGAGAAACAAAGGCATGAATATAGGGGGAGCCATCATGAGAAAGAGAAGTATGGTGGCTAAATGTTTCCATCAATGCCAAAGGGAGAGATTGTTGAAAGATTAATTAATTGTTGAAAGAATAATTGTCAAAAGAATAATTATTTATTGTCATTAGATTGGTTGTCATTGATGTCAACCCTTGAACAAGAGGTTAATAGGTTTCATGTTAGCTGCATGAGATCCTCATCAGAAGTTAACAAGTTGCATAAGAGATTAACAAATTGCATATCAGCTAAATGAGATCCTCATTAAAACACAGAGAAGAGTCAATTGGAGATTACTTTTGTGAATCACTTCTGAGAATACAGGTTGGATATCTAAGGTAGTGAGTTGAAGACAAAGAAGTCCAATGACATAATAAGTTTGTAGGATCTGAGAGTACAGAGAAGAAGGTTCAGACAAATATTCTTTGAGTAAATACATGACTTTCAAGAGGAAAAGTGTGTACATCCACGGGTTCCAGTGAGTAAAAGCGTGAATACCCACGAGTAGATAGTGCAAAGGGTTGCAGACCTGTTGGGAACATTTGTGAATATCAGGGATATAAAACTCAGGTTAGCTACATGATTGAAGGTATGTCTTCCTCTGTGTGTTAGGGTGGGTGTTTTGAAGAAATCCTAAAAGGGTATGTTTGAGTGATTCATAAGCATTTGATTTGGATAATTCTCTTGTGTTTCTTGGTATGAGGTGTGTGTGGTTGTAGTCTTGATGAGATATTTATATCAATAGCAACAATAGAAATATTAGAGACAACAAAAACAACAAGTTATCATTGACAGGGGTAGTGACAGATTGTTCTACATTTATATTTAAGGGCGGTTGGATAGGGCAAGGAAAGGGGGTTGTAGCCTCCTTCTGGTTGGGGCCAATAAATTAGGGAGTTGGAGATTCCTTTAGGTTGCAACCTGTAAATAGGGAGTTGTAGATGGAGAAATAGGGAGTTGTAGCTGGAGAAATAGGAAGTTGGTGCTTCCAATGAATGTACTCTTTGATAAATAAGAAAATCATTCTCTAATTTTTTCCCGCATTGGGTTTCCACATAAAATTCTATTGTATTATGTTTATGTGATGTCTATGAATTGAATTATGATGTTTTGGATGCTCATGATATTATTGGAGGTTTTGTATTGTGATTAAAAGTACTATTGTGCTCATACTGATTCACCCCCCCCCCTCTTAGTATTCCAACATATATCACACTTTTTAATATATATCATAAAGACTTAAAAATTCCCATGCATGTGGGATAAGTATTTTAACAAAAAATCAAATTTCTTAAGGGAATGGACGAATTCAAATCAAGGGCCCAAATTGACCCATTAAAATGATCGACGACTCTTGAGTCTTAATGTTCACAAGGTCATATCTTGAGATCCGAGAGTTAGAATCGTGCAAAATTTATCTCGTTGGAAAGGTATTTCGACAAGGAAGATGATGGAACATGTATTGAGAGCTGAAATTGGCTAGAATTTTCCAAAAAATTGAAATAACAGACAACAATGTTTTCATGCTATGATAATAAATCTGCTTGACACCTCGACTTCACGAGGTCGTATCTTGAGATCCAGGAAACAAAATTGCACCCAGGCAGACTCATTGGAAATATAAGATGATTAATATCACATAGAAATTGGTTTCCATGGCTAAAAGGTTGAATATCACATCCAAAAAAGTAAAACAAAATCCTCTCTTTAAAGGGGTAGTTAATTAAAACAATTCAAAATAAAAGTTTATTTAAAAACTTTTATGAAAGAAGAAAAAAGGTCCACTTCAAAATGCAGATGTTAATGATATGAATTAATTAAGAATACTTATTTGACTAATTAATTAAAGTGGTATTTCCAAGAGAGATAAATTCATAAATACTCGAGGAGTTAGAAGAACTGGTTCTAAAAGGTAAGAGAGGGCTTCATCAAGGGTTGGAAGAGAGAAAAAGAAGGTTGCATAAGGAGGGAAAAAGGTCAAAATAGAAGGATTCATTAATATGCAACCAAGCTTCTGATCAATGAATATATATCTCCATCCTCTTCATCCTTCTTCTTCTTCTACACTGATTTCTCATGGCTTTATGTTCGTATTTCCAAACCAAGCATGGGGTTGAGTCTCCAATGTTTTTTTTCTTGTATTCTTCAAAGACTTTTTCTTATATGATCATGGAGCATTTACATCCATGAATGTAACTGACAAATATTTGTGTATTGTTGAATATTTTTAAGAATGAAACTACACAAAGAACTACTTCAGGTTTTTACTTTAATGGTTTCTCAGATCTCGGGATCTTTGAGGTTGAGATTTTGAAGTATTCCCATCATATTCTTTTCAGTGTTAAATGCAGAACTCTTTTAAAGTTCTTTGAGATAATCAAGATTATTCTCTCCTTTTTCTTGTGAGAATACATGATTTTATCCTCTATTTGTATATGATTTAGAAGGTTGTATATATGATGATGAGCACAAGCATATTCTGATATTGAAGTCTTCCTTCAATCTTTTAATTGTTGAGAAGTAATTTGGTGCACATAAAGATCACATCAGATTATTAAACAACCATTCCATATATAAATCAAAGAAATAAAGATCTAGGTTTTGATATCTAGCATTCTCCTTAATCTAAAATATTCAAAATATATCTCTTAGCCAAAGAAGAGTACCACCTTTATAAAAATGCAAGGAGATTATTTCCTCATAAGATTGTTGTTTCGATGTTAATAAATCCAAACATCAGAAAAAATATAAAAGTAAATTATTTACTAAAATTTATAAAAAAAAATAAATGATTATTATTAGTTTAACTACAAATTATAATTGAAAATTCAAATTTGTTTTTCATTAAATCATAAATTCAATTTATGATTTAATGGTGAAAATAATTATATTTAAGTTTTGCATTAAAATTCCTAATAATTAATGTTAATAAAATAGTACCTAGAAATATGAATAAAATAACTATAATAGAAGTCGAACATCTAACGATTTAGGTAGATGAAACATATGGAATGTGGAAGACCAAATGATTTGGTATTCTCAAAATGAATTGGAATAGTCATCACCCATATTATAAATTTCCTCTCAAAGATCAATATCTCATTTCTATTTTGAATGAAGATTTCAAGTTGAGCTTTAGATGAAGAAAATGATATACTCGTATAGAGTTTTACATGCAATATTTTTTTTTGTTAAAGCCATTGTAATATTTATTGAATGTTGAATTGTTTTGGTTGAATACATTGTTTTACTTAGGACATGTTTGTAGTTGTATTTATGTTTATTGTACAATACCAAATTTTCTTGTTTGTAGTATAAGGGATTCTTTTTACTCAGAGATTTGAGTGATAAAGTTTAAGGAGGTATACATACCCTACTCCTTTTGGATTTGAATTCATGATTTTTTAAGAGGAAACACGTGTTCTTAATCATTAGACCCATTCAAACTAAGTTGAGATAATAGAAAAATTCACCATTCAAAATTTAGTAAAAAATTGATCATTAAACTTTGATAATTAAATCCAAAACACTAATATTATCTTATTCAATAATAATTAAACTTATATTATTATTACATGATAAAAAAATTCTTATTTTTATTTTTATACTGATGGATGATTTGAATTAAGAATCCATATAGATAAGTAAAAGGCTATGAATTCTTTACTTCTCTGCTACTATTACACCTGCTACCAGTTCGACTCACTATTAATATGAGTTTGACCATAAATATCTCCTTCCCTTCCAAAGTTTGACATTAACAAATATTTTTTGTGATTTTTATTAAATTAATATGTATTTATTCATTCCATCATTGGTGGAGGGATTTCACTTCTTATTCTGAGGCCGACGACTGTGTGATCATTATTTATTCATTCCATCATTGGTGGAGGGATTTCACTTCTTATTCTGAGGCCGACGACTGTGTAATCATTCGACATATCACCTCACATGCATCCATTGCTCTCGGAAGCGGTGTAATCATTCGACATATCACCTCACCTGCATCCATTTCTCTTGGTTATAGAACAATACCTCTACAAAACCGTTATTTGCTCACTGGTTATTCTTTGTGAACTTTCTCCATGCTCCTGATGCCCTACAAATTCAACCACATAGTTTACCCGATTGATTCAGTTCAATATCCAATAGCAGACCCTCCATTTACATATCCCATTTATCTCAGGAGAAGAAACCATAATGGCAAGGAAAAATACGAAGCACAGAAACATAATGGGACCATTTGTGTCCGCAGGGAAAAATCTGAAGCACAGAAACATAATGGGACCATTTTTGTCTGCAACGTATTTGAGAGGATTGTGAGGAACCTCTCCCAACCTGTGGATATTATCAATGATGGGCCATGGAAACGATCTTGAAGGCAACTCTAGATTTCTTTATCTCTTCATTTTCAAATGATATTTTCATAAGAAGACGATGACCAAAACTAGTATAACAGTCCTCTTTCTCTCTAAAAGAAAACTCTTGGATGAATGTCTCATATTTCCATGACTAGGAGGTAAATCAAGTGAACAACTCTATTCCCATTGAATAGAAGGTTAATGTGTTTCAAGACTAATATTCCAACAAAAAAAACACACTATGCTCAAGGAGATTGTGTCCACGAATAATAGCAAAAGGATTTTTTGGGTTTAATATTAGAAAAAAATACACTCAAACATACATATGTCAAGCAAGGGAAGCAAGGGATACCTGTAGATTTTAATCTTGTTTACTGCAAACAAATTTTCAGTAAAAGAACAGAAAATATACAATGGAAAATACAAACATTACACTGAGATTTTTCCCCTGGAAACCCAAACCAGGAAAACCAACATATTCTATATTCATTCATGGTATTACATTGTTTACAATACAATATACATATGGGAGCGAGTTGCATCCAAAACCCTAACCCAATGACCTGGATTAGTCAACAACCCTAATTCCTTAACTGGAAATAGAAAACCATCGAAAAAGAAACTATGTGCCGAAAAACCACCTAAATATGGGACGCTACTACTTGTGCAAAGAATATAACACATACCCAACAATACCGAGAGTTTATATTGGAGAAACCCCAAGGGGAAATTATATTCAATCATGCATTATCCGTGTGCATTTCAATTGTACAATAAACCCTTTTATATAACAATAGGTGACCATAACAAACATTTTATAATTAAATATTCAATTTAGCCGCATGCAAGACTATCTTCCATAATCTCTCCATGAATATCTTAACTAATTCCATGAAATTCTCATTGCTTGATGCCCAAAAGATTGATTTATCTTAACTAATTTTATGAAATCCATGAATTGAGGTCCTAAGTGCCGAATAGGTTGGTTTATTTCAATCTCTATTGAATTCCTTAATAAGAGGTTGTTTTGTTTTTATCTCTATTGACTTCCTCAACAATGGCTTCCCTCTCTTAGTCCACTCCATATATCTAATAAGGTGACTTTACCATATAACTTTAAATGCCAAAATATGCATTTGTTGTTATCTATGTGAATGAAAATTTTAAAAGTTAAACTTTTTAAACAATAAATACCTAACCATGGCATACCGGTGCATACAAATTGGGGCATATATACCTTATTAGAATCACTTCAAGGTTAATATATATACCTAGACATTTCAATTTATGTAACTTTGATAATAATAAAATTTGCAGTACTTATTGAAAATGAGACAAAGTGGGCTCTAGGGACTCGCATCAAGTTATGTGGTCTAGTTGGTAAAGGTTAACAACTTGTATATGATTTTACACTCAATAAAACCATGAAAGGGAAATTATTTTCAATCATGTATTATGCATGTGCATTTCAATTGTATAATAGGTCTCTTTATATAATAATAGGTCGTCATAAAATTATGTCATAATTAAATATTCAATTCATCTACATGCAAAAATATCTTCCATATTCTCTCCATGAATCTTTTAATTGACTCCATGAAATCCTGATTCCTAAATTCTCATTGTTTTCATCTTGCATTCATGTGTAGACATTATGTTTGGTCTATTTAGACATTATTAATCATAAGAAGGAGCTAATTCTTTTGTATTTACCAATAAATTATTTGAGCAATATATGCTACAACAACTAGATTGTGCCTCTCAATGCTCAAATGTTGAGAAAAAATATATATATCTCCTTCAATGTATTCAAGCAAAAAAATGATGCCCCTAAGGTGAATAGAACCCTAATTTGCACACTAAATACAATCTACTTCTTACCAACTGTTATAACCCTAAATTGCACCTCACATGCTTTCCTGGCATCAGGCCAACTCATATCCCTTCATTGCCAAAACATCTGCTGAACAACCTCTTTAAAAATCCTCTTAGGTAAAGGAAAACGTTCCCTAACCCACTACTGCACGCGTGTGAACGCTGGCAGGCCTTCTACAGACCGCGTTTACCTAACAAAGCACAAAAAAAGGAAAGTTGCCGATGGGACAAAAAGCTATGGGTCATGTAACATCCCGCTCTGGCGCACTGAGAAAACTTATTATTTGAGGACATTTGCTCACAAGTGATCTGGAATTTTATGATGTCAAAACATTTATCTTTGATTATGGTGCGTTATGATAGACGACATGATGTTTCACTGCTTTGATGTAGACAGGTGCTATTGACTCAGCTTTATTGAGTGTGCAGGGTTTTGGACCTTGAGGATGCAGAGGCATCGGTGGAACCCCTTGGACTTCGGATTGAGTCAGGGAGTGTGCTATTTGGGTTGAGTTATTTACTGTGATATTTCATTGATTTGATGATTTGATGTTGACATGTTCTGACACGATTGTTGATGATGCAGGTTGACGATAGCTTGCCGATTAGACTCACATATGGAGTAAAGGGGCCACACACGATTTCCAGAGAGGTTGAGGGAGAGGTGTGGACAGCAGCCCTTCCACAGCCTACTAGCACTCCCGCTGTGGCTTGAACTATAGGTTAACAATTACCTAGTTCGAGAGGATCCACGATGCCATGAGGGCAGACTGCAACAGTCACTCACGATGATTCTAAGGGGCACGCAATAAGGTGGGGGCCTTATT
>JASDQU010500377.1:99383-110706 GCA_032191745.1 Picea mariana
TGGGGCATATTATATTAGTAATGTTATTTTATTTATGTCAGCTTTAGGCCATTAGTTGTAATTATACCTCCTAGTCTCCTATATATACCAAGGAGACATTTTCATTTTGAATCATCTTGTACTTGAACACTTAAGTGGGGTAAAAGGAGGTTTCCCCCTCGAAGAGGCTTATTATCTGAAATTATCTCTTTTTCAAGGCATTGAGTACTTTTTCTGAGGTTTTTCTATGCTATATTGATATTTGGTTCTTAAGAAAAGCATCCTGATATAGCTTCCATAGGACATTACTGGGATGAACAAACTATGAATGAATTCCACAATCTGTTGTGGGAGTATGAGGACTTGTTTCCAAAAGCATTCTTAGAACTGAAAGGTACAAAAGGATCCATGGGAGAAGCAAAAAACAAGTTAAAACCAGACTCAAAACCTATAAAGAACAGACCATACCACCTTAATCCTAAAATAAAAGAGAAGGTCAAGAAGGAAGTAGACAAAATTCTTACAGCGGGACTTATTTTCCCAATCGAAGAAGAAAAGTGGATTAGCCCCATAGTTATCAAGAGAAAGAAGGATACATAGGACATTCGGGTCTGTGTGGACTACACAATTATGAATTCTTCATCTGTGAACGATCTGTTTTCAACACCTTTCAGTGAAGAAGTGTTAGATCAAGTTGCAGGAATTTTTATTTATTTATTTTCAGACGGATTTTCAGGATATCACCAAGGAAAAATCACAAAGGAAGACAAGAAAATGACCACATTCATAACTGAGTGGGGAAAAGTTTCTTACAACACAATTCCTTTTGTCTTAAATAATTCCCCTACATTATTCTCTTGAATTGTAATAGCATCATTTCGAGAGTTCATCCACACGTTTTTAGAGTTATACATGGACGATTAGACAATATACAACCTATTAAAGGACCATGTAGGGTTATTGTGGTTAATGTTTGATAGATTTCACGAATTGCAAATATATTTGAATCTAAGAAAGTGCATCTTTTGTGTGCCACATGGAAACCTTCTAGGCCATATTGTATGCCAGGAAGGAGTCTTGGTAGACCTAGCTAAAGTTGCGGTCATTTTGAATATGCCACCACCTACAAGTGATAAATTGTTTCACTCTACACTCGAACATACAAGATATTACCATAGGTTTATCAAAAGATATGCAACTATTACCACACTTCAAGAAAAATTGTTAAAGACGTCCGAAATATTTCGATGGAAACCAGAATGTGACAAAGAATTCAAAATACTCAAAGAAAAACTAAGTACTATGCCTATCTTGATATTCCCCAATTGGGAAATTGAATTCCATGTACATGTGGATGCATAAGGTATTTCCCTGGGAGCCATTTTAGCACAACCAAGGGAAGGAAACATGGACCACCCTATCTATTTTTCCAGCAGAAATATCTCACAAGATGAACGAAACTACACAACCACCGAAAGGGAAGGTCTAGCTATAATTTATTCATTACAAAAGTTTAGATACTATTTGTTAGGCTCTCATTTCATTTTTTTTACTGACCACTCTTCATTGAAGTACCTAATCAATAAACTAGTACTTGAAGGAAGGATATGCAGGTGGATACTACTCTTTCAAGAGTTTTCATTCAAAGTAATTGTCAAACCAGAAAGATGATATGCAGGTCCAGATCACCTATCCAGGTTGGAATCAGGGGAAAGTGGTGGAGAAATAGATGATCATCTCCCAGATATAGACCTATTCTGAATTGAGGCTATCCCAGAATATATTGAAGACATTACTATCTTCCTCAGTATAGGGAATTGACCAGAAACTTACTCTGCAACCCAAAAATGACATATGGTGGCTTGCGCAACAGACTATCAATTGATTGTGGTACAACTTTACAAGTTGGGACTAGACAACATCCTCAAGAGATGTGTTTTGAACCATTAAAGGTAAAATATCTTGTGGGAATTACACAGTGGAGTTTTGGGAGGACATGCTGTAGGTAAAGACACCGCACAGAAGGTAATCCAAGATGGATTATGGCAGGCTACATTATTTAAAGATGCTAAAGCTTATGCTAGATCTTGTGACACCTGCCAAAGAGTAGGGAAGCCATCATGCAGAGATGAATTACCCCTTCAGCCAATTTGAGCACTTCAGGAATTTGAGAAGTGGGATGCTGAATTTATTGGACCAATCAACCCACTGTCTAAGCATTCAAAGGTTAGGTACATCACTACCACAACATATTACCTCACAAAATGGGCTGAAGTAGAGGTATTTAAATACTGTTCAACAAATACAACTGCTAGATTTATTTTTGAAAATGTCATTACTCGGTTTGGTTGCCCTAGAAGCTTGACCAGTGATCAATCTAGTCACTTTATCAACAACGTAATTACAAATTTGAAAACATAATTCTTTATACAACACCATAAGATAAATTTCTATCATCCACAAGCTAATGGTACAATGGAGGCATTCAATAAAATTATGGAAATAGGACTGACAAAAGTATGTTGCGCAAACAGGGAAGACTAGGATGATATAGTTCCAATAGTCTTATGGGCTTACAGGACTACCACAAAGAAGCTACACATGTATACCCCATTTCAGTTGGTTTATGGGAAAGAAGTTATTGTACCTACAAATTTTATCACCCCTAGTCTCTATATAGCATATGATACACACATGACATTTGACGAATCGGTTGCGCAAAGGATTGCAGACTTACAAGAACTTGAGGAAGCGATATTTCTAACATATTTTCATCAGTCAGTTGAGAAAGATAGAAATAAATCTTGGCATGATAGGCACATTAAGTCCAAAAGATTTACATAAAGAGATAAGGTACTCCTCTATGATAGCTGGTATAAAAAACATTAAGGAAATTTGTGCATGCACTGGTTGGGTCCATTTATACTTGCAGAAATTCGACACTCTGGTGCAGTCAAGCTAATGCAACTGAACGACATCCTTTGACCAGGTTGGGTGAATGGCGCCTGCTTGAAGCATTACATTTCTCATAATTGAACCAAAGGATTGTTGCTCAAGTCCAAGGGAGCATGTACAATAGTTATATTTTGATTTTCTGTAATTTCTTTAATTCATTCAATAACATTGAAGTGTGCATAGTGGCGCAACGACATATGTTTTTTTCCCCATTTCAATGTTTCTTTTGTGAAGAAATTCTTACTTGGCCTCCCAGGTTCGGAAGAGTCACCCTTACATTAAATGAATTCATTAAACATAATGGAGACTCTCATTGTGGTTGGAGGGAGGTGAATCCGAACTATATCACAACCACGTACCATACACATCCTATGTAGTCATACCCTTTATGGTAGCTACAGTAACCTATCAGAATGTTCAATCAAGCCATAAAAGCGCAATATGCGTGGATGCCATCGATATCCCCATGAGGATTCTCAACCGTTAAAATGGTAATCCCCTCAGGTCGACTATGTCCCTGTCATCCCGTTCGTTAATTCCCATATCACCTTAAGGATTTTACCCCATTATCAGCCCCGTTGAATGTCAAATCCTGAGATTGTGTTGTTGGCCTAATGATGACTTTCTTTATGAGTGATTATAGAGCTCTCCATTTATCCAGTTTATAAGATCTTGCGAACTCACAAGCGAGAGTTATTGTTTACTCATCTATCTTTTGTTTTTGAGCTATCTGCACACTATCCTAATCTTTGAATTCCTCTGCTCCCCAGTCGCGACCTTGATCCCAACTCAGCTAGTCCAGTTTTCCAGTGATCCAAAGCCACCATGCCAAGAGTAGTAGGAGGCCGAAGTTCGACCTCGATAGAGGCAATTCCAGATGAACCGTATGATCCCCAAGTCAAGGTCATGGGTGATTTTAAGGGAAAGGAAAAGCAGGAAAAACTCCTCAACCTCGACCTGACTAACCAAGTCATGTTTTCCAAATGAATATTAGTATGTTCTAGGACTTGGCTCCAAACACAATGGGGGCATGTAGTTTGTCCCAAAGACAAAATTCATCAACTTGTTTAATTCCACCATTATGAACCTTAGGGATCTACCAGTCTTCGAGACCACTAGTGAGGTTGCGCGATGCACCAAGTTTATGATCAATTAGGTGCACGATAGGAGCTTATAGCTTGATAAGTGATATCCAATTCATCCAGAGGAAATACAAAAAATCACCATATTTTCCCTTGAGGGAGAGGATGTATCTAAAGGATTCCAAGGCCCAAGTAAGCATGGGCAAAAGAAGGGAGAAGTCATCCTCTATGATAAATTCTACACCCAGAGGAAATACAAAAAATCACCATATTTTCCCTCTGGGTGTNCTCATATTATAAGGGTGAATGTATTTTAGATGCTCTCTTAGTAGTGGACTTTTGCACAAATGAAGCAATGTTTAATTGGTGCAACTACTTGCTAGAGGAGCTCTTTATTGCTTGCGAGGAAGCTCAATAGAAAGGAGAAACATTCACCTATGGATACTTTCTCATTTCATTTTCAATGTGGAAATGGAGGCCACCCACAAGAAGATAGTTGGCACCTGCAGATAAGGGGTGCCTAGCAAAAATATTCGAACCTTGACATTAAAGGTTGGACTTAGAGAAAATAGAGTTCAATAACACAACGTTCCTAAAGTGGTACAACAATATCATAGACACAAATCAGTGGTTGTGCATACCACAAGAGATACTAAATATAAAAAAAAGGAATATAGAATTTGCGCTAAATCACCACTATACTTTTGTCTGGTTGAGGCATGTGAATCCTGATGAATTCCACACGAGGATGCTACCCTTCTATCTTGACAAAGAAGCCTTTGAAAAATAAGTCATGTCATGGAACGATTTTAATTGAAACCCTCACAAGTGAAGTATGCACTACCTCTTGCCACCGGAGCTTCTGAAGAAAAAATTGTAGGAAGAACAAGCAGGGTTGAGTTCTGGCACAACAAAGCAGAAGAAAAAGTTTCAAATTCCGACAAGTTCATAAGAAGAAGAGGAAGAGAAACCCTTGGAGTGGAAGAAGAGGGCATTGCCATTTTTTCTTCTTCTTCCATAACAAGCTATTCTATCAAGTAAGGATTTCAATGAGATCCTTTTTTCTACATTTATAAGGGATGTCTCAATAAAGAAACCCCGGACAAGTATTTCCTCTGTAAAGGTTATAAATCCACAACCTATATCCATGACTCTACCTCACACTAGGGCTACCACTCATGCTTCCCAGACTATGATTAACATCACAGATAACCCTAAGAAAAAGACCACTACATACACAACCCTAATTACCGAGCAAGCCCCATAGCCACCACAAGACACCACCGTTCCCTCCCAACCCACTTCACCCAAACCAATACAATTAGATATCCCTGAACCATCTAAGAATGTGGAAGAACCACCTACCTTGACTACTGGATCCTCGAGCTAGCCAATTTCTCTGAGTATACTCATTCTGGTAATTCTTCCATTGACATAAAGTCAACAACCAAAAGTCCCACCACTTACTCCAATACCACAAGTTACACTCACCTAGAGTCCTCTCTCAACGATCAGTGTTGAGATTCCAATAATCAGAAGTGAGATTCCAGAAGTTTCACTACCTACAGATATAGGAGCATAATCGATTCAAATAGAACCACAAACAACATCAGGACAGAGCACAACGCCACTGAAATAATAGTTGGATCTAGTACTCTAGAATCCATAGCAGTGTGCAGAGCTACTACAACTTTTCTTGGAAAAGACAAAGGTTCTCCCTCTACTTCCAATAGCTATGAAGACTAGACTTGCACAATGATTGAAATTTCCATCTCTAAGAAAGGAAGAAGTGGAGACATCCTCAGAACACTCCATGGCTAGTGGACTGTTGCTTCAATCTAGACTACCACTGGACACCACTCTTACATATGGAAAGTTCACTCATTTTCCAACGTCGTAACTAGTAGGCCGAATCAAATCTTCTACCGACCAATTAGAGCATATGATCCGGTAAGAAGAAAGGAAAGTCGACTTCTAGAAGAAAGAAGGAGTTCTAGCGCAAACATGAAGAACGCAAGAGGAGTAGTTGAAGATTCAAGCAGAGTAGAAAGTTGAAAAAGTAGAGGAAAAACTAACAGAGGCCTAGACTACGTTCGGAAAAATTGTGCCTCAACTATTGGAATCCAACACAACAGATGATCCAACAAAGCAGATTGAATTGGTTGAGATAGCCTAGACTAAGCTGGAAGAATGAGATTAAATTATCGAAGTACATTTGCGGGAAATAAAATGAGAAGATAAATTACAGCCCCACAAGGTAAAGGAAGAGTTGGAAAAGGTTGTTCTAGAAGGAAACAACGCCAGAATAACATTGCACAAAAAACTGCGGAGTACATTACAATTTTCGAAGAGATCAATGATTGGATGGGAGTCATCTCATGACACAACCATACACTGGAGGAATTGCATTCAAATATCCAATCCCTCAATGAGGAAGCAACCAAATCCCTAGATCCGCTAGAACAACAAGCAAAGTTTGAATAAATTCAACAAGTAGATAATGACCTGAATGCATTGTTTGAAGCTCAGACAATGGCCAAGAAAGTTTGAGAGTTTCAACTAGTATTCCAAGCCACTTACCTATAGATGCATCAAGTGGATGTTATATCCATCTCATAATGGAATCCCCTTGTTCATCCAAACTAGAATAGTTCTCCACAGGTTCAACCCAATAGTTTGTTGTTGAAGCTTCAGTGCTTTCCAGGAAGTGGCAGGACAAAGTTGAGAACTTCCAAGAAGTTAGGAAGAAATCCCTGGAACTGACACCTGAATTGGGCCCTTCATTAAAGAAGATAAAGAAGAAACAGTCCAAGATGGAAGTGGAAGCAACCTAGAAGCACAAGGTAAGGATAAACAACAAGCCAATGCATAGACCACAGAACAACTAAATACTTGACTCCGAGCGAGTCAAGGATTGTGGTCGAAGCCTATTGGGCCCTTTGTTTTGAAAAATAAAAGTTGTGTAAGATATTTTAAACTTTTTTTTGATAAATATAATTTGCACAAGCTATTTTGGAATGATACAAACAACCAAAGGAAGGAACAAAAAGCAAAGAAAAGGGAGTGTGCAACAAGAAACAGTTAGAACATAAAATAGTTGGAAGGACAACACAACAAAAATTTTGGGAGAAAGAGGTTGCAACTGAATCAAGAAGAAGAGAGAACTCTTAGGTTCTCAACCAACAATCCTAGATTAGAATATACATATATGGGATCAATATGATTATAAAAGTGTTTTTGTTTCTAGAGGGTTGCTAGAGTCATTATTGTTACTCTTACTATTTCTATTAGCTAAGTCTCGAGTTATGGATTAGAAACCAAATTGATAATGTAATAGAGTCATGTAATATTGTAGTGTTGGAAAGAGAAAGGGATTGAGATAACCTTGTCTCACAGTAGTACATAATCATTTTCTATTATCTTTGGCATGACTAAGTGTATCTGTAACTCAAGTTGATCTTGTAATTTGATAAGAAACATGTTATATGTTAATACAATGGGAGACCCAAATTTTCTTGAAGATATCTTGTGTACTTAGTCTTCTGAATCTATTGAATTCTATGTTATCTTTTATATCTGATATGCTTAAATGGTTATAGTTTACATGTGAATGTCAACGTAACTTTTTTTTCCCATTCTTGGTTAGGAAATGTTCAGGGCTGCAACATGTTTAAGCCATCTTGTGTAGGAATTATATGAATATTGATACTTCAATGATCTATATGATTATTCTCCTTAGCCTTCCCTCTCCTATTCGTCTCGGTTTCACTTTGGGTGAGACTTCTTCCTGGGGAGACAAAAATGCCAGGGCACTAGAATACATCGGTACCTTTTGTTGGTAACTTGAGAAGGACCCTGGTTTGATCACTTTTGTGCCAACAGTTCCTTTACCTTCTCCACCAAGCCCATCAATGGATTTCAAAGATGAAGAAAAAGGAAGAGTTATTCGAAGAAAGAGGCGATTTCATAGAACCCCTTTAAATTTTCCAGAAGTTAACCTTCAAATGGAAACATTTCTATTGAAATATTTTCTACATTCTTTGGAAATACTTTAGAGGATGCAGAGAAACACTTGTTTAGATTCAAAATAAAATGTGATATTTTCAATCTCACTGAAGAAAATGTTATAGGTTGATTATTTTTACAAATTTTGTGTCAGGATGCTCTTAAATGGTACCATTCATTGCTTCTTGGGACCATTACCAGTTGTTATGTGTTGGAAAATTCATTCGTTGAAAATTTTCCCCACCCAACCTCTCCCATATGGACACAAGATAATGCAGATTTCATCCTTTCACATACTCCATATGAATAATTTTCAAGAAGAAAATTTGAGAATGAAATTGAGGAACCTCCACCCAATGCACAAGAAGATTTAAACCTTCTAACAGATGAAAAAAGGTCACAAGAGCATTGGCAGTGAGAATGATTGGTGGAATAAATGATTCTTGATAACAATGATGAGAAATATTTCCATTGCGTAAATGAAGAATTTTTTCAAGATATCCCTAGTGAATCAAAAATATTGGATGTCATCAGTGATAAGGAAAAAGATGAAAGTATTATTAGATTGGAAATTTCTCATCCAACCAAAGACAACATTAATCTTGAGAAACCAAGAGTTGATTTCATTGAATCATGGTTCCAAAGCATTGTTGGCCAAGCAATGCAATTAGGTTTCGAGCACATCTTGTAGAGTTCTTACTCAACACATTTTGGACATGCCCTTGACTCTTTGGTACTATCCTCAATATTTTCCAGTATTATGGAAATCATTAAAAGATCATTTGGATGCTTGAATGAATCTATTGGAAGTATACCTACACCTAAGAATTTTTTTTTCCTTCAAGTAGGATAGGGTAGGTATATTTTCTTTATACATAGTTTACTTTTTTCAGTTAAAAGTTTTCATAATAAAACAATTGATAAGTGGAGACGATATTTGAATAACCCCATGGAAGAGGAATTACAAGAATTCATTGTGAATACGAATCCATATCCCAATGGAGAAGATAAATTGTCTTCAGATTTTGGTTTTCTCAGCAACCCATAGGGGGTCATTGTCCTGCAGTTGGAGCTAGATGTTTATCAAAATTTGGTTACCTATATTTTCCCACTCCTATAATAATAAAAAAATTGATATCATAAGATTTTTTTTTTTAACAATTATAAGTTCATTTCGTAGGCCTCAATCTCAGCTTCATCAAGCATTTTTCAGAGTCAAAATCAAAGTTCGTATGATCAATATATCTAGGTTTTCATCTAACCGACAAAAGAGTGCCTCTTCCACGTGCAATAAAGCTAATTCTTGGAACCATGTCAAATTTATTGAAATATCTTTCAATTATTGGAACCACATAATTTTCTTGGAAATTCTCCATATTTCTCTTATCTCCCATATCTTGTTATATTCCATACTTAAAATTTTCTTGAAATATCTTCATACTCTCCACTCTCCTCTCCCTTTATTTCCCCTACTTCATACTTAGATTATTTTCTATCTTCATTGAAAATAAAGACCCCCACTCCTACTCACCTCCTTATCCCTCCATTCCTCCTTCTCCATCTATCAGTTTCCCTCACTTATCCATTTTACAGATTTCCCTTCCTCATTATCTCTTCTCCTCACCATGGTCCACGGTCTCCCTTCTCTGTGTGATATCCTTCCTCCATGACCCCCCTCCTTCTTCGTTTGCCTACATCCATCACTTGGAAATTTTGTGTATTTCTCTTCCTCCTTATCTCTCCTCCTCACTGTGTTCTATGGCCCCACTTCTCTTCGTGATCTCCTTCCTGTGAGACCCCCCTCCTTTTCTGCAAGTCTTCCTATCTCTCCTTTCTTCCCATTCTTCTCCTCTTTCATTCCATTTCCCATTAAAATTTATCCTAAGTTTTATCCAACCAGTGAAATCACTCCATGTGGCAGACAACTATTGATGACACATGGAAACCACTCATTTGATGACATGTGGAAACCAATTGGGTGGTGACATATGGAAACTAATTGGGTGGTGACATGTGGCAAGTCGTGGTAATATATCACACAAATACATGTGGCAATGATGTTGACTGTTGACTCATCATTGAGTCACATTGACTCATTGTTGACTAGGTGATTACAAGGATGCCACTGGGCATTATATGAATGATGATTGGGCAGTCAAAATTTTAATCATTTAATTAATTTAAAAAAGCAAGAAAGCGATTCTTCAAGGGGTTATAGAAGGTGACATTATCATAGTAGAAGATTAGAACATAAGGGTAAAACCATAAACATGCAACCAAACTTATAATAAACAAACAAATATATCCATCTTCTCCCTTCTTCTTCTTCTTCTACACCACTTTCGTAAGTCTTTATGGTTGTATTTCTAAACCAAGCATAAGGTTGAGTTCTTGAGTGTTTCTCTTGTAATATTTCAACACTTTTCTTATATGATCATGGAGTATTTACAACCATATATGTGACTTTCAGATGTAATCCAAGATTGTCTATTGGATTCATGGGAATTTATCCCTTTTTGAGTCACTTGTCAATTGGTTTGCAGAGATTTTTTGTATTGTTGAATATATTTTATGAATAAAACTCCACTGAGAACTACTTCAGGGTTTTACTTTAATTATTTATTAGATCTTGGGATCTGCAAGAATGATATTTTTTAGGTATTCCCATCAAATTCTTTTCAGTATTAAATACATAACTCTTTTAAAGTTCTTTGAAATGACCAAAACCATTTTTTCCTTTTTCTTGTGAGAAGATGTGTATGTATCCTCTATTTGTATGTGATTTACAGGGTTGCATAAATGGTGTTGAGTATGTATATATTATGATATTGAAGCATTCCTTCAACCTTTTTATTGTGAAGAAGATACTTGTTTCACACAAAGATAAGATCAAGTTATTAAAGAACCATTTCATATATATATATATATATATATATATATGAAGCAATAAAGACTTGGGGTTTGTTGTCTAGCATTCTCCTTAATCCAAGATATTCAAGATATATCTTTTAGCCAAAGAGGAGTACCACCTATATAAAAATATAGGGGGATTCATATCCTTGTGAGGTTGTTGTTTTGATCTTAATTGATTCAAACATCAAGAAGTATATATGTATATTAAAAATGAAAGTTAATTATTAATTTAATAAAATTTAATTATACATCTTCAACACAGACATATAGTCTGCACAAATATAGCTTCCACACCTCCGCACAGGTATATCACAAGAGATGTTCAATATTAAAATGTCCAATGTGTTATTTCTTATGGGTGGAGACTTTTTCTTTGATGATATTTCCGC
>JASDQU010500378.1:0-10798 GCA_032191745.1 Picea mariana
ACCTCAACACAATGGAGTTGTTGAAAGGAAGAACAAAACTGTACAGGAAATGGCTAGAACCATGTTGAAAGATTCCAAGTTGGGTGATATATTTTGGGTACAAGTAGTACATACAACCGTTCAAATATTGAACAAAGGAATGTTTATAAGTAACAAAGACAAGACTCCTTATGAACTGTGGAAAGGAAGAACGATGAGCGTCAATCATTTTAGAGTGTTTGGAAGAAAACGTTACATAAAAAGAGAAGACAATAAGATTGGAAAAATTGACTCTCGGGTTGATCAAGACATATTGGTTGGTTACTCAAGAAAAACCAAGGCATACAAATGCTACATCCTAAGACTCAACAAAATAGTGGAAAGCATCAATGTAAATATTGATGAAACAAATGTGCTAAAGACCAGAGAAGAAAACGAAAATTCAAAAAGGAAGGAAGCAGAAGAAGAAATAAAGAAAGAAGAAGTAGAGGAAGAAGTAGAAGAACCATGAGAGAAGAAGCCTAAAGTAGAGAAAGAAGAAACATAAGACAATCAACAAGATTTCCAAACACCTTCTAAAACACCTAACCACTGGGTTTAGAAGAATCATCCACTAGAACAAATTATTGGAGATAAAAATGCAGTAATAGAAACCAAAGGAAGCAAACATACACCAGAACAAAGGCATCTATCATTATTGTCCACAATTGAACCAAGAAACTTTGAGGAAGCCAACAATGATGAACATTGGATCAAGGCCATGGAGGAACAACTGAATCAAATAGAGAAGAATGAGAGATGGGAGTTGGTTCCAACAGATAAGGACAAAAATGTGATTGGTACAAAATGGGTGTTCAGAAACAAACTAAACGAAGATGGACAAGTAACCAGAAACAAGGCAAGGATAGTATGAAAAGGATATGCTCAAGTTGAAAGAGTAGATTTTGAATAAATTTTTTTCTCTTGTTGCCAGAATGGAAGCAATCATAATGATATTGGCCTATGCATGTTCCAAAACGATCAAAGTATATCATATGGACGTACAATCAACATTTCTTAATGGAGAATTAGAAGAATAGGTCTACATAGAACAACCAGAAGGGTTCCTACTATTAGAAAGAGAAGATTACGTTTGGAGATTGAAGAAAGATCAGTATGGACTCAAGCAAGCCTCTAGAGCATGGTATTCAAGACTAGAAAAGTACTTACACCAATAAGAATTCAGAAAGGGAAATGCAGATACCAATATCTACATAAAAGTGGATTGAGACAACATATTTATGATTGAAGTAAATGTGGATGAAATCATCTTTGGAAGTGATGATGATCGGTCGAGTGAGAATTTTTCCAAAGACATGCATAATGAGTTTGAAATGTCCCTACCTGGTGAGTTGACTTTCCTTTGGGGACTCCAGATATCTCAGCTAGATGAAGGTATTTTCATTTCCCAAACCAAGTACACCAAATAAATGCCGAAGAAGTTCATAATGGAAGATTGCAAACCTGCAAGTACTCCTATGGTGACTGGTTGCAAGTTGAGAAAAGATGATGAATCTAAGGAAGAAGATCAAAGAATCTATAGATTAATGATTGGAAACCTACTCTATTTGAAATTCTCAAGACCAGATGTGATGCAAATAGTTGGATAGGTTGCAAGATTTCAAGCAACACCGAAGGAAACTCATGTTATGACAATAAAGAGGATATTCAAATATCTCAAAGGAAAAACATATTTTTTATTGTGGTATCCAAAAGGGAATGAGCTAACTATGGTTTCCTACAGAGATGCAGATTGGGAAGGAAGCATTGATAGTACAAGAAGTACTAGTGGAGAAACCTTCTACTTGGGTGATTGTATAGTGTCCTGGGTAAGTAAGAAGAAGTCCTTAGTATCCTTGTCTACAGTGGAAGAAAAATATATTGCAACAACAACATGTTGTAATCAGGTCCTCTGGATGAAGAAAACTTTGCAAGACATACAAATCAAATATGATGAGCCTATTTCAATATTTTGTCACAATACTAGTGCTATACATATCTCCAAAAATAAAGTGATGCATTCTAAGACCAAGCATATTCCTATCAAGTTCCACTTTCTACAAGAACAAGTCACATAGAAGAATATCAAGTTGGAGTACATTGGGACAAAAGAACAGATTGCATATATCTTCACCGAACCTCTCCCAAGGGAGACCTTTGCGTATATTCAATAGAAGTTGGGAGTAGTTCCTACCCCACATTGATCTACACAAAATTTTGCAAATAAGTCAGGGGGAGAGGAATTGTCAAGGGAAGTTAACCTTTGTCATTGATTTCAAAGGGGGAGAGAAATATAATAAGCATGAAGATAGGTTGAGTAAAGCATGAAGACATGGGAAGTAATGATCATAGGGGGAGTATGAGTGTTTCCATCAATGCCAAAGGGAAATATTGTTGGAAAATTGGTTGTCATTGATGTCAAACCTAGAAGAACTCCAAAAGCCTCTAGAAGTAATGGGTGTATTTGAATAAGTCTCCAAAATGGCCCCCTTATGGCATAGCTTTAAGCATGGCCCTCACGGGAAGAAGCTCTTAAGAAGTCTACAAGAAGCCCTGGAAATATGTTTAAGTGGTTAAGAAGCCTCAGAGGCATGGTAATGAAGATAGAAGTTAATTGAAGAAAAAGAAAATGAAGGACATTGCAAATGCATTCAGAACCATCATATATTGATAGTCCTCGTCATGCCATTTCAAACGATAGGTGGCATGCCATGTGGTTCCTCACGGTTGAGAAGTTATTCCCTCTTAAAGATGAAGCCTCGAATTATGGTCAAGAAGCCTTAGATCTAAGGTCAAAGAAGTTACAAGTTGGTCCTAAAGTCAAGTAAAGGAGAAAATTTATTGCAAACAAGAAGTTACAGGTCGACTCAAGGTCAAGTAAATAAGTTACTTGGAAGGGTATAAATACACATCAAGAACATCTCATTTAATTACCAAACAAGGATGTGATTTATTAGAGAAAGTGAAGTAGCAGATTTGTGCGAAGGAGGGACTGCTCAGAGTTGTAGATTGAAGAAGGGTTTTCAAAAAATCCTATTTGAGAAGACCCTCATGGGTCTGGTATAGGGTGTCCAACGAGGACCTCACATGTTGCACACAAGTTTTCATGCGAGGCCTCTCCTGTTGCTCGGTCCAGTCCCATGAGGCTGAGGAAAGTTTTGAGGAATGCATTCTTCTTGATGTTGAAGTTAAGGAAGGTCTAAGTATATGATATCTCATGCACTAGGTTGTTTACATGTTATGCTCATATATATATATATATATATATATATTTTGAGGCTTGTATCTTGGATATTTTGGTATATTCCTTGAGGCACATCTTGGAAGGTATTTGCACATGCTTGATGCATATCTTGGCACATGGTTTGCTGCATATCATGGTCATTTTGAGTACATGATTTCGAGGATATTTTTGGAGATCTTGGCATAAGTTTTATGTGATTATTGGGGTTGTATCTGTTTTGATGATGATGATGTTTCAATATCAATGACACTAACAATAGCATGTTGATTCTATTATTTATATTCAAGGGAGGAATGAAGGGGAAAGGAAAGGGAGTTGTAGCTTCCTTCATGTTGGAGATGAAAAATCTAGGGAGATGTAGTTTCCTTCAGGTTGGAGCTTGTAAACAAGGGGTTGGTGCCAGAGAATTTTGGAATTTGGTACTTCCTATGAATGTAATATTCTGATATATAATAAAATATTCTGCATTTTTCTCCCATTTTGGTTTCCACATAAAACTTGTGTATTGTGTATTTTTGGTTATGAATGCAATCGTAAGTGATAAATTGTTGATATCTTAAATGCTTGAATATTGTGATTAAAAGTGGTAAAAAGTGCCTAATACTGATTCATCCCCCTATTGGTATTAGTGAATAATCCAATAGCGTTGGAATTCATGGAGGTTATAGTGGTAGAGGTCTGAATTGACCCCGTGTCACGTGAGTACAAGCCCAACTAATTGTCGTTTCCATGCAAAAAAAACATGTAATTTTTTTTGCTTGTAAACAAGTGGTACACTGTCCCTGCCCCAGGGAAATGTCAACTTTGTATACAACATTTCATAAAAAAAATATGAAAAGTTGATTAAACTATTGTTAGTTCCCTCTTCATCTTCTAAACACTCTGTTATCACTGAAAAATCATCTGCAACATTGCACACAAATGGTTAAATAAAACATCAATGCCAACAGTCTTTAGTCCATGCAAAACACTTAATTACACCAAAAAAGGCAAAAAACTATATAATTGGGTCAAAAATCAGAGTGCATAGATTCACCAAAGGAAGCGCGCACACAGTGCGCAACATGTGCGGGCCAACATAGGCGTCAACGCTCACTATGCACAAGATGCACAACTGTGTCCGAGAAAAGCTATGCACTTCTATGAATGACACATTTATGGATCTTGTCGGCCCCTCAACCACTTTTGGTCTGACCCCCAACAATATTTGACACTCATATCTGAGCGAAATCTAGTTTGTAGGCTGGTCAAGGTCTAGAGGGTGCCCTAAAAGGCCCCTTGTTCACACTATGAACCAATAACATTTTTCCATGTATGGATGCTATAAATTAGAGCCATGGGTGTGATAAGAAAATAATATCTTCAAGTTATTGCTATGCTGCAAGAATTCTTCTTTGAGAATCCTCTTTTCTCTTTGAAACCTTCAAGCACCATTGCAATAGGCCATTCCACTCACCTCTTAAGGGAATAGACATTGTTTTTCTTCACCATTTGTCATTTCTTCTATTGTAAAGAGTGAAGAGATCTCAATTAGGGAACTCAATATCCCTCCCAAGGAGGAAGAGGGGACTCATAAGTCCTTTCCTTTCTCTACGAGGTTTTGCCTACTAATCTATTGATCCATTGGTAGCATTATGCTGGTCATTGTTTGATTTTCATGGTTCTAAGTTTCTCAAGCTTTCTAACATTTATTTCTTAGTTGTTTTAGTTTATTTATTTGTTTTCACATGTGTTTGTCTTATCTAACCTACTCACAAACTTCTGTCTTGTTTAGCAGGTGCATCTAAACATGCAAGTGTTATTGTTTTTCTCACCCAAGTGACAAAACCAACACAACAGATTGGCGACCATACTAGGGACCGATATCAAATTACTCCCTATTTGAGCCTTGAGAGCACTTAATTTTGATTTTTTTTCCTTGCAGTTACAAAACCGGTCTAGCCCAACCTGCCAAAGCCAAAATTCAGAGCTGAGGAAGGAGTATTTCACTTGGAAATTTCTCCCCTAACGCGTGACAGTACTGCGCGGATTTTCAGGCCCACAGACGTGCACTCTGCGCACTGTGCATGAAAGAAGCTTCATTACTCTATGCATTTTGTGCATTGTGCGCCCTCTACATGCTTATCAGAACTGTAACCCGCGCATAAGTCTAGTTTTTCAAAATTGTAAGGGTTTTTATGCATAGTTTGAGGGCCCCTAGCCTTCGTATTTTTATTTTTCTGCACTTTGTAAGGCAACTACACTCCATTTAGAGTCCTTTCCCATAATAAAGGTTAGCTAACATAGGCAATTAGGGGGTAAAACAAATCATTATTCTCCTCTTTTTATTTGTTGCCACATGTATGGCTCATTTGGATTGTAAAATTTTAAGTTGAAGTTATTGCTTTCATACACAAATCACTTAAATTGGGACTAGAAGTTACTTTTGACCCTCAAGTATGCTCTTCCCCCACACCCTAGTGTGATCTAGGGAGTCAAAAAGGTGGTTAAAAGGACATTTCATCTCCCTTAAAAAATATTTAGGAGAGGACAAATCCCCCTTAGGGTTCCTCTTAGTTTTTGAGATCATCTTAAATATTTGTAAGGGCCCATACATGCCCACATGTTTGCAAACTTAGGATAGTTTCCTAAAATGATTTCTTAGTTTAGATCACAATCTAGGGAAGTTTAAAGATCAAAGTAACGGGCCCATACATGGCCACATGTCTACAAATCTAGGATAGTTTCAAATCTTACTTAGTATAGACAACATTTTAGGGAGTTTAAAGGATTTGTAAGGACCCATATGTCCACATTGATAGTTCTTTAGGGCTTTAAATATTCCGCAAGGTTGTACCAAAGACACATAGTAATCTAAGTAAAGAAGATTTGTAAGGACCAAAAGAAGTCCACATGTTGCAATCTCACACTTAACTTATTAAAATCTTTGCACACTTGTCACTTTCTTGCACACAAAGCCACTCCTCACACACATAATTTCTATTTGAATAGTGGAGGTCGATGTAGGTTTTATCCAAAGGAATTATGAAAGATCCAACTAGTTCTTTGGAAATTATTCAAACCCAATTAATTCAAACAAGGTTGGTCCATGACCCCAATCTCTCATCCCACCACATCTAAAAAATTTCTAATAATGCACTAAATTTTCCTCCACAGAAGGTGCCAAAATAAATTTTTAGTCTAGGTAGGATCTCGGGGGTAGGCATCCAAATAACCCCCCGTTATCTGGTCTCACATTTTCAAACAATAGAAGTTTAGAAATAGGGAAATTTGAAATCCTCTAAGTCAAATGTTCCTACACCATAAGGAAGGGAGATACCCGTAAAGGGTTGAAGGCCGAGGTTCAGTTGTTCTGTGCATCCCTCCTTGAGTCACCCAGCTCTTGTGAGGGAATCCAACCCGTGACCCATTTATGAGGCCAAAAATCTAAATGCCACACTTTAACCGAGGTACTTAGTTGAAAAAACTTAGAATAATCCACCCAAGTGGCGATTGTGGGCTGCAATTGCACCTTGATAAAATTTTGTGTGGATATTGGGCAATATCACTAGCTCTTTCGGGATATGCACCCTCTACCCCTTATTATAACTGATTAATTCAACCTTCACTAGTTCCTCTTCAAGTGGCTTCAGACCCCACTGTTGAGTGCTATTGGAAGGCCTGGTCCTATTTGAGAGGAAGGTCGATACATTTTTTAGGACATGAGCATTTGTTTTTATTGTTTCCCCACACGGACAAAATCCGCCTATCCACATGCTTGTTTATTTTAAAGTTGATTTATGTATGATTTTCATTTGATTACATGCAATTGTGAGTTATTCTATTTTGTGAAGATAAAAAAGATACAAATCTCTTGTTCATTTATCTCTCTCTTGTCACCATTTGCACACATTCACTTTGCTAGTCGGAAACCATAGGGGACCCACATAATCCCTATCGTTATAAACACTTGCATAATCTCCCTCCTATTGTAGGAGGAGTTCCTAGTATTTCCAACTCACCGGATCAACAATATCACACCCTCGTGAGTGCTACTATTTTGCGATCAACTTTACTTGGGTCAAATTCCCAAGTCCATACATCCATTAGTTCTCCTTCACAAGGAGGCGGGGGTCAAACTTATTCTCAAGGGAGAAGTACAGCCCCACCAAATCCCTCTTAAGGGACATGTCCACTACCTACTCACACAATGGATGGAACTAATCCTCCACCAAATCTCCCTATGCCATACTTGGCATCCCTCAACATTCCTGATTTGACCAAACTCATGAATGATCCCATTTTACTTGACCCAATATACTTTCCAAACTACCTTCAGATATTCCAAAGTTTGAAGGAAAACCGAGGGAAGATCCCACCAACCATATTATGACCTTTCACTTATGGTGCTCATCAAACAAAATCATCGATGATTCCATTCGCTTAAGGTTATTTCAAAGAACTCTCACGGGCTCATCAACCAAATGGTATGTGGACGAAAAATCAGGGTCCCATGTGACCTTTGAATCATTGGCCAAGGCCTTTTTGTCCTTTTTCCAACTACCAGTTCATCATGATACTGGCTTAGAAATTCTCTCCAAGTTCAACCAAATCTCTGCTATCCATATAGCCGACCACATCCATGAATGGCGTCGACGACGTAGTTTTTGTAAAGAGGAAAACACCAAAGAACAATGTCTTGATTGGTAAATCACTCATCTCTGTTATTACCAAGGATGTAGCATCCACTTTCCCTTAGTCAGAAGAGGAAGCCATCAATAAGGCCCAACAGTTTGACCTGATCTATGCTCAATCAGGTTACTTGTACACAATATTGCATGATGCACCTAGACCCATATCATTTGGCCAGGACAAACCTGGGATATACCACGACGTAGATGATTTGATTGGTTCCATGACCCATATCAACCCTTACGACTACCCGTCACCCACTTATGGTGCAAATCCATATTCACAACCATATGGAGGGATGTCTTATTACCCTCCTCCCACTCACCAACGGTCATATCCTGTTGCTCCCCCTTCACCATAAGGTGGGCCCCCATCGATACCCATGATGCATTCGGTCTCTCAACCAAGTACGAGTTCACCCTCAACTCCTGCATATCACCCCACTAGTGGTGGAAGTACTTAAAATTCCTACCTGACATATGGATTGTCTCCACAAAAAAATCCATATTTTCCATTTCCTGGTCCTCCATAGTCAGTTTCTCCTCCATCAGGGAAACCACATGCTGGTGTTAAATTTGTTCAACCCTCTCCCATTCAACAAGTTCAGACTTTTGAACAATTGAATATGAAAAATACATCTCATCCACCGAATAATGCCAAGAAGAAAAGAAAAAACCGAAATGACAACAACCCAAGTCTAGGAGAAAATAACCCTCAACAAAACCAACCCCTTGGGGGAAACCAGAATCAAGGCAATCAAAACCTCCAATGGGGAAAAAATAATAATTAGCCACGACAAGGGAAGAACAATAATCTCAGAACTAACTTCCCTTGCATTCTATGTGGTGAATATGGACATTATACTCACCAATTCCCCCAAATTTATGAGTTCAAACAGATGAAAGAATCCATGAACACTCAACGTCCTCCAACACCACCTGCACCTCCGCAAGCCCCACAACACTATTTGCAACCACCACCTACACCTCCACGAGCCCCACAACACTATTTGCAACCACCACCTCCGGTTGTGTTGCAAAACCCTATTCCACAGCAAGGCATGATGAATACCCAACATGAGGTACACCCTGCTCCACCCCAAATGGGGCAGTATCAAAACCTGGGCCCTAATCAACTTGAAAATCCGACTGATCGTAATATCCTCCTTACTAGTGAGGAAGAGATTATTTTGCAAACTTGCGGTCGTCAATATGGAGTCCCTATTGAATCTACCCCAACCACCTCGAGAACAACTCTCGATACAGCCAAACAACCATTGGTGATCCCATGCCCTAATACTGACCCCACTCCTCGTATATCCCGCACACCTTTACGACAAAATGTACATAACCCTCATGCTAGGGTAGATCATAACTACAATTTAGTCGATGATTTATCTCAATCCCCTACATCCATGTCTATGTTGGAGGTCCTCCAAACCTGTCCCTTGCAGTGCAAATCCTTTCTTTTTGCCTTGGGGGGCAGTCGACCTAGCTGATACTCAACTCATCACCTTTGATATCAATAATGGGGAACCATGCCTCCTTGCCCTGGTATATTTTCAGATACCAATTAAAATCTGGAACATCATAGTTCACCGATGTATCATCTATGAAGGTTCATCCACATGCATCATGTCCAAATTCGTATGGAAAAAACTTGGCTCACCTGAGCTAGTACCATCTACCATCACCCTTAGAGCTTATGACTGTTGGCCATCACCTCCTAGAGGGATCTTCCAAAATGTCCTCATAGAACTTGGGGGAAAAACCATCCTGATTGAAATTGAGGTCAGCGATGCCCCACTTGATTACAATATCTTGTTCAGGCGTAGCTACATGTATGCTATGGAGGCTGTCACCTCTTCTATGTTTCGTATGATGATGTTCCCCCATAATGGGAAAATTGTCACCATCGACCAACTTACACATTATGAGCCTAATCATTCCACCAACATTGATAACATCCTCCCCCTTGTCTGAACTAGCTCTGATGATTTTTTGGTCATTGACAGGGGTCCGAGAATATTCAAAGACCCACACTTGTTAGGGACTTATCATGGAGCACCACCTCTCCTACATCCTTCCATTTCAACACAAGTGTGTGGTTTCCTCTAACGGATCCGATATCAGAGACACTACTCCTATCACAGAGGAACCTCCCCACATCGAAGTTCTGCCAGTTGAAGAACTACTACCTTAGGAATTCCCTGAAACTACCACCGAACCACTCATCTTGGATTTCCTCCCCCTCCAGGGGAAAATCCCAGTTTGGGAGACAGTCCCTCAAGACATTACCCAAATCCCCTTCTTTTACCCCCCACCTAGAGTCCAAGAATTCCAGGTAGCTGCTACTCTTAGACTTCCCAACATGGTGCTTTCCATCCTTGTATGGTATCTTCATCCACCTGCCATGGTTCCTACACCATCTCTCCCTCCTCAGGCAGAGGGAGTATTGATGTAGAGCCCAGTACAGGCTCCTGCCACATCACCGACACCCCCACCTGGGGGCAACACCACCACTAGGGGCAGACGAAGGAAGCACGATCCCACAACTTTGCGCCATCCCGAGCTCAACCTCCTTGCGCACTATGCGAAAGAAAAGGATACCCCACTAACATATGTCCTACTCTTCATGAGTTGTGTAATCTTATCCAACTCCCTCAAGCAACCCCATTGCTTACTCCACCTAGTACGTCATCTACTACTATGGAGTCCTCAACCACACACAATAAAGGGTTACGAACCAATTTCACTTGTGCCATATGCTTAGAATATGGCCATTGCACCCATCATTGCCCGACTCTACCTCAATTCCACCAAATGTTAGCTGTAGTACACCAAACATCCAGGCCCAAGCCGCCTC
>JASDQU010500378.1:22623-39246 GCA_032191745.1 Picea mariana
GGGGGGGGGGGGTCTTGGCACCACCCCTCTCTCTTTATTGGTCGTAATCTCCACTAGAGTAAGAATTGTTTTGGGCAATGGGGAACCAATCATGATCCCCACCCACCTTATGACTAAAAATCCATAGCCTAATAGTTCAATTGGGTTGAATTCAATGTGATGGGACTAGGCAATAATTTTTTGAAGGACACGAAAGATCACAATGTTTTAGACCATCACTCCAAAACATATGTTTCTTAATGATTGATGCATTTATGTAAGTTAAAGGCCCTCTATAAAATCCAACTGCTATCACAACATTCTTGGGCATGGAGGCCCATCCCAAAACAACAATTTTTTTGGGCAATAGGGAATCAATCGTGATCCCGACCACCTTATCACTGAAAGGCCATAGCCTAATAGCTCAATTGGGTCAAATTCAATGTGATAGGATTGGGAAATAACTCTGTGAAGGACTCGAAAGATCACAATCCTTTAGACTGTCACTCCAAAATATATTTGTCTTAATGACTTGATGCAATTATGTCTAATTTAAAGAACCTCTATAAAATCCAACTACTATCACAACATTCTCAAGCATGGAGACCCATCCCAAAACAATACAAAAATGTTTGCCTTGATGAGTTGGTGCATTGTTTTATTTTATTTTGAATCAAATGTTTTCTTGAATGATTAATATGATCGTAGTTAGAGATATAAGACATTTTATACAGAAAACAATTGATTAATTAAAGAAACCTCCATGAGTAAATAGTCTAAAAAAACTCTTATCAACTAAAGCATTAATGATCTGACATTAAAAAATGCCATAAAATTGTATCATAAAAAATGAATATATGTAACTAGCAACTACAAGGAGAATATAAAATAGCAATTCCAACTATCTTATACANTAATCATTCAAGAAAACATTTGATTAATTAAAGAAACCTCCATGAGTAAATAGTCTAAAAAAACTCTTATCAACTAAAGCATTAATGATCTGACATTAAAAAATGCCATAAAATTGTATCATAAAAAATGAATATATGTAACTAGCAACTACAAGGAGAATATAAAATAGCAATTCCAACTATCTTATACAAATATAACACTATGTCATGTTGTAATCAAGATCATGCTAACATGTGATGGTAGATTGTCTCAATCTTTGAAGGGTGTCTACATCCCTAGTTGAGATTGATATAATGAAATCACATTCATCATTTATACCCTATTAAAGATCAAAAGGCTTCGCAACCTCAAAAATGACAAAGGCCACAATTAGGAACTTGTCTTTTTGAAAGCAAGGTATAGGAGGCCAACTACGATAACATGATGTTATGGACCATTAGATTCATGAGATTATACATACCAAGAAAAAGTGTTAGCAACTCTCTACTCATAATACATGGTTCCCTACTGTTATAGAAATATTTGCCTCACCATTCTATCTTGCACAGAAGGCCTTTTTCCATTTCTCTATGCGGACTTGTCATCCCTTTTTTGATGAATCCAGAGCCAAAAATATACATTTTTTCACATATACGCTCCCTATCTGCTATACAATATGTGTATACGTTGGTTGCTCCACTACAGACCATGTACATCAGGATTTGTGCCAGAAAATACAAAAATGAAGTCAGGTTTCCATGTCACGACAGGAGATCTCTGATCCTTGGCCTTCCATATACTGGAAACGTTCCAACTCGGCCCTTCGGTTGCATTCTGAAGGCTATAAAAGCACAATTTCGAGCTATGGAAAAGAGGATAAAGCATTCAACTTTGAGAGAAAATTTTCTCTGGAGAAATTACTTCATATTGAGTCTACATCCCTTTGTCCCTAAAGTCTGAACATAGTGTTCAGCCCCCAAGTTCTTTCCCTATTGTTGAGATAACCTCATTGTCTCTCTCCTATGAGCTTGCCTTTGGTGGAGGATTGAAGTGGTGGAGGCCCAGTTGGAAGGAACTTGGTTCCTTGGTTTTGAACCGTGCTGACACGGAAGTCTGTAATGTTGTCACTTTTGTTGATCAATTATTAATAGAAATACTCATTTTTTGTCCTATTGGTATATTGCAAATATATGATTATTATCCATGGGCATGTTTGTAATGTTTATTAATGGATTATGCTATCTTATGTGCTAACCCATTTATATCATCACTGTATGCTTGCTTCACTCATCCGTTAAGAAATTATTGCAGGTATAAAGCTTTGGGTCGAAGTGCTCAACGATGGAACACCATCAAACGTTGGATCGAGGTAGGCCTCTTTCTTATCTTGCACATTAGTTTATATATCATATGTTGGAATTGAGTTGATTTCTACAGTCATACCTGTCTATTGTGGTTTACCCTTAGCCATAAAGAGTTTTTCCCTCATAACAGAAATGGAAACTCCACTGGGGAGAGATATTCCTTCTAAGGGTTGAAGTACTTTTTCTTCTTACATTGCTCTTTTTCCTTTGTGTTTCTTGTCGTATCATTGCTTGATGGATTCTGTTCACTCTGGGTCTGAGTTTTTATCCTTTTTTCCCTTTCCTGGCCTTGTTTTAAAACCTATACGCTCATTTTTCCTTGGAAGACGTCTATACATGCTTGTTGTCTCACTGCAAGATGCGTATATATGCTTTGTTCTCCTGAACAGTCGTGTATACCACTTTCCTTTGCTTGTTTGCTTGTTTTAGTGATTGTTGGGTGGGATTTGATGATTGTTGAGCTTTCTTAGGTCTCTGTAGTGCCTATTGAGCTTCTCTGGGTTGACAGGATACCTGTTGGGAGTTGAATTTTTGGGCATAGTCTTTCTCTTTGTTTTTCATTTTTGGTGGTCCTTGAACCCTGGGTTGTTTGCTTGGCTGCTTGGTATTCTGCTTGAGTTATTTCATTTATACACAGTAGAATTTATATATCAGGTTGCTTTTCAGTCCATGCATTTTCTCTTTAATATATTGAAAATACAAAAAAATAGGCATTTTGCATTGGTTATCATTTTTGTCTTTGAACCTTTATCATTAGCTTAGTTCATTTAGTGAAATATTGCATTTTACTTCTGAATTGCAGAGTTGAAATTGAAAATTGCATTTTTTTTATTAGCATATCATTCATTGAAAAGTTAAATATAGACTTTACATTATATTCATATTCATTTTCTTGCAGAGTCATAACATCATGAGTTTCTCTTCCATATCCTTTTGAGTAATCACAACCAATAAAATTTACACTTTAAACTAAAATTGATTAGTCACGATTTTATTTTTAAGGTGCACAAACTAGTCTAGGATTTAGTGCCTTGGAATAGGATTTTTGTGAGTAAACTTCTCCAAGGCAATTAAATCAACATATGTGTCTGAGACAGGGAGTTGAGAAGCCCATTGTATAATTGGTAAGATCAGGAGGCTCTGCTCACACCGGAGTTAATCATGAGGTTGTGTGAAGTTAGTTGAAGGGATAACCCCTGGATACTCACTTAGCATCAAAGATATTTATGTGGATTTATTCGTATTTGGGGATCTTGCTAGTACCCATACCTCTGTGAGAGGCGGTGCTTTCAAGGTTTCAGGATTTGCTACCCTGACCATACAGTGATCCGGACTTACAACTGCTCACATGTGCATCGGTTATACAGTGGTTTATTAGTTGCTTGACTTAGGTATCTCATAGGTTACTTGCAGGGGTTATTTTGCTTGTACCCTGGGTCAGATAGGGGTTGGAAAGCACACATCATTTATGGAGGATTAACTCTCTGGGGGGATCAGACTGATTGGTTGTTAATCCCACAGGACCCTATAACTGATTTTGTTACCTCCAAACTTTAGCAGGGAGTCTCAAGTCCCTCTTGGACGAGACATACGTTCTTTAGCGAGGGAGACCACTGAGCCACTTTAGCCCGTTTGCATGCATATTGGTTGTCTGACTTTTTCGTATGCTCTTTGACTACTATTTGGCCTTAGGATATATTTTTATTTTGTAGAGTCATAAGTCATCATGGAGTCGGACCAGCTTCCTCATCAGTCCCATCGATTGTTATAGTTACCACCGATTTTCGAGTTCTTGCCTTCTAAAATGTGTAGAGTTATCATGTGTGGTACACACACATCCACCTTTCAGACTTGTGGTTCCACAAGGATGAGTACTGAGTCCAGTCTTTAGAACATTGGGAGTTCTTTGACTCCCATACCCACTATAATTAATGGCACCTCTTCGACTCCTGCAGTCGCTATAGTTACAGTGTCGGAGGCTTATACTGGTACGATGGCTCGGTGTGTAGTTAATCCTTCATCTCTTGCCTTAAACCCTTTTGGGGGTCTCGGCCACTCCCTCAGTTACAATGTTCAATCCATCCCTATGGCTTCTAGTCCATTTTCTTATGGTATGCCTAACTTCACTTCGCAATTTTCAACTGCCATCCCAGTTGTTGGCCCTAACACTAGCTTTGGACTTGGGGACACTACACCTCCTTACACTCCTTTCCCATTGGGTGGTTCTCATATTCCCGTAATGAATCCTAATGTAGGAAGCATCCCTCTTCTTAACCATGGGTCTAATCCTTCTATGGATGGATGGAACAACCCAGTTGGCGGACAAGTTCCGCCCTATATCCCTACCCCCTCGGTGTTGATTCCGACCAATACTTTTGGCATGACAAATCCACTTCAATCCTCTGGGTTCCAACTGGGAGGAGGTCAATATTACACTTTGGGCAACCTCCAACCTGGATCCAATCTGGTTGGGGGCAGTTTTCATAACCCCTAGCCTGGATCTAATCCAGCTGGTGGCAATTTTCACAATCCTTATCAGAACATTGCTACCGGAATGATGCCCAAACCACCTTATATGAATCAGCTAGGAGGAGGGCCTTATAATTCTGGACAGGGGTTTGGTACTTACCAGAATCATGGATGGAATGCAGTTCCCAACACACAATCTTTCGTGGGAGGATGGGGCCAGATGTTGCAACCTCGTCTTCCTTTTCTGGCCACACTCAATCTACCAGACTTGGCTAAGTTAATGAATGACCTGGTGCATCATGATCCCACATGGCCCCCTATCCCCACCAAACTTCCTTCAGACATTCCAAAGTTTGAGGGTAATAATGGAGAGGACCCTGGTGAACACGTCACTACCTTTCACCTTTGGTGCTCATCGAATTCCCTGAACCATGATTCGATTATATTATGATTGTTTCAATGAACTCTCATTGGAGTTTCTTCACAATGGTATATTGAGCTACCGAGGGGGACATATGGATCATTTAATCAGTTGGTGGTGGACTTTCTCAACCACTTTCATTTTCCCATTCGTTATGATGATGGCCTCGAACTTTTGTCAACTTTACGCAAGGACACCGCCACTCATATCTTGGATCATATCCAGGAGTGGCGTAGATGGAGGCAGTTTATTAAGACCCCTATACCCTCAGCATTTCTTATAAAATGGTTCCTAAAGTCTTTGCACCCTCCTATCTCGAAGGACGTTGCTACTTCTGGGGTCTCCAACGAGGAAGAAGCTATCTTTAGAGCCCAGCAATTAGATTTAATATATGCTCAGTCTAGGATGTTATATCACCTTCTTCCAGAAGCACCACGGTCAAATTACGATCCTAGGAAAAAACCCAGACCTCATGATGATGTCATTGTAGGGTCCGCCAGTGTAAAGCCCGCGAACTCGGAAATGAAGTCTGTCGGAGGCTCAACTTCGTCAGGATCCTCCAAGCCCACCCAGTCGGCAGATGTACATTATGTGCAATCGTCGAATAACCCAAATGGTGACCAGCAACCAAATGGGAATAAAAGGAAAGGTCAAAACAATTGTAAGGGTGGAAAAAATGGTAACAAACCCAAGGACAAAGATAATAATGGGAAGCAGAACGATAATGCTGGAGAGGGAAAGAAAGAGAAATGTAAGGTGAAGTTTCCTTGTAAACTTTGTATCGATGATCACCTTACACAATTATGCCCCAAACTCACGGAAGCTGTGAGGCTTTTAAATCTACCGCTTGTTGTGATGACAAATCCATTCCCACACAACCAGCACTTAGCCTCGAGCTCTTCAAACACTGGAAATGCACCCAGTGGAAATCAAAACCCACTATCACAAGATGGCGACTATGTTTGTATCAATATGGTCGACACAAAAATTGATATAGACACCCGTTCTCGAGATTATAGCTCTTCAAAATCTAGTACTGGTCTAGAAGCTCCTCCTCCCCCTCCGGAGATGAACTTGTAGATTGAGAAACCAGAGCCACTGCCTCGTATTCTGAAAGGAGTACTCAAGCACTCTACTCATAACCCTAATGCTAGAGCCTCCCAAAACTACTCTATCATTGAGGATCTGGGCCAAACACCTTGTGCGATGTCAACTTTGGAGGTACTCCAGACATGTCCATCACAGAGGAATGCCTTACTCTCTACCTTAGGATCTCTAGAGCCTAGTGGCTCGAAACTCATCAAGTTTGATGTCACAGATGTGAATCCTCGCTTACCCTACCATGTGGCTTTCCAAATCCACATGGATTATTCCAAGTATACTATCAAACGAGAAGTCGTTGATGAAGGTGTTGCCACCTGTGTGATGTCCCTGGTCTGTTGGAAATTTCTTGGTTCCCCAACCCTTTCCAAGTCATCGAACATGTTGACTGCATTTGACGGTCATTCCTTCCACCCTCATGGTATTCTCCCTGCCTTTCTGGTCCAGTTAGGTGGAAAGACGGTAGAGGTGGAAGTAGAGGTAGTTGATGTGCCTCTTGATTATAACTTGTTACTAGGTCGCAATTGGACCTATGCTATGATCGCTTTCGTATTGTTTGTTTTCCGTATACTTTGTTTTCCTCATCAAGAGGAGATCGTGACTATCGACCAGTTATCCTTTTCGTACTCTAGTCCTAACGCATCTGTTGGACCGTCGATCCTTGTGACCGACAATTCTTAGCCGGCAACTGAGAATATCGGTGTCAGAATGTATTATTCCCTCATGGGTACCTTCAACTTCTCGGCACCGATTCACCACATTTACACCATGTCTAGTAGACCTATTTCAACAGGGAGGTCCATTCCTTTCTGCACTTCCTATTTTAGTGATCCATGGACCCTACCTTCTCTGACTTTGTCGAGTGAAGGACAGTTGCATGTTGGCATGGCTATGCCACTATCAGTAGCGGATATTATGTATCAAGTTTTTCTTGACTCTTCTGCCAACCCCGATCCTGTTACCTCACCGACGGATGAGGAGGATCTTGTTCTCAAGCCTATATGGGCCACCTCGTTGTCCTGCTTGCATGATTGCCTAGATGAGACTTTGCCTTCGGACGAATCCATCCTCAAAGCCATGAATGGTTCCGAGAGACCTTGGGATGATATGCATCATCGATCTTATTTTCTACCAAGTCTCGAAAGAATCGAGCAAGATGACTTTCGGTCTACCTTGAGTGAGATTGTCGGTCACGTCATAGTTCCACTTGATATGCAAGGCATTTATGTCGAAGGAAATATGGCGAGTATTTCTCCTACCATCTCGATCGATATCTCTCGTACCCCTGGCAAGATTGAGAATTTAAATATATGTGTGGATTGTTTTCCAGAAGAAATTTTGATCTACACCAAACTCTTCAAAGAATTTTGAGATGTATTCGCTTGGTCATATGAAGAGATGCCAGGGATCGACCCCCATATTGTCGAACATGAGATTAGGACTTATCTGGATGTTAAACCTGTTCGAAAACGTCTTAGAGTTGTAAATCCTAGGAAGGCCCCTACTATTAAGGCAAAGGTGGAAAAACTACTAATGTTGGCTTCATCTACCCGGTTCCCTTGACCAAATGGGTATCCAACCCCGTTCCTGTGAATAAAAAGAAATGAACCATCCGTGTGTGTATGGAATTTCATGACCTAAACAAGGCTTGTCCTAAAGATAACTTCCCCGCGTCTTTCATTGATCAGATTCTCGATGAGTGTGTCAGAAGCGAGATATTTTTTTTATGGACATATTTTCAGGATATAATCAAATCCAGATCAAACCTGAGGACAGACACAAGACGGCATTTATATGTCCTTGGGGTAATTTCGCATACCAGAATATGCCTTTCGGCCTTAAAAATGTCGGAGCAAGCTTCCAACGTGCCATGACTTTCTCTTTTCATGATCTTAAGCAGATATTCGAAGCCTACCTTGATGATCTCACTGCTCACTCTCGCAAGAGAGTGGATCATGTTATACACCTTCAGCTAGTTTTTGAAAGATGTCGTTACTATAGAATCTGCTTAAACCCTCACAAATGCATCTTTTGCGTTAAGTCTGGCTGTCTCTTAGGATTTTTAGTTTCTGAGACCAAGATCATGGTAGATCCTCTTAAGGTTGAGGAAATACTTCAGTTGCCTCCCCCGCGCATGATTAGACAACTTCAAGGTTTACAAGGGAAAGCTAACTTTCTACGTCGTTTCATAGTGAATTATGCCAATATCACTAAGGGTTTCATGCACCTCTTGAAGAAAGACACACCTTTTATCTGGGATGAGCAAGCCTAGGAGTCTTTTGATGCTTTGAAGAAAGCCTTGGTATCGTCCCCTCTGCTAAAATCCCCTGATTACAGTAGAGATTACTTGTTGTATATTTCCACGTCTGCAGAGACAATTGGTATGGTTCTAGTTCAGGAGGATGATGAGATCCATGAGCACGTCATCTACTATCTTAGTCAAAACCTAGTAGGCCCTGAGCTTAATTACTCTCATGTTGAAAAGCTAGCTTTGGTTGTCGTTCACGCAATCCAACGTTTACGTCACTATATATTGCTTTGCAAGACTATGGTGGTTGTTGATGTCAATCCATTTCAATACGTCCTTACCAGGCATATTAATGGGGGGGAATATAATAAATGGATTGTCATCTTACAAGAATTTGATCTCGACTTTGCTTCAGCAAAGTCCAAGAAATCGCTAGTTTTTGTAGAGTTAATATCCGATTTTCCACGACTAGATGAGGATGTTATCCATGTTGATTTGTTTGCAGATGAACACAATTTCCTTGTCTCGTCGTCTGACCCCTGGTATGGAGACATTGTTTTATATCTTCAAACCTTGAAGTTCGCTCGGCATCTCTCGTGAGATGATCGATGGCGTGTTAGATATCAAGACAAAAAGTATACCATCATCGGTGACACTTTATATCATCGGGGAGTATATAATATCTTGTGTCATTTCTTAACTCACGAGGAAGTCAAGTCAGTCCTAAACAATTTCCACAAAGGGGCTTGTGGTGGTCACCTATCCGGGCTTGCGACAGCCCAAAAAATATTGTGAGTCGGTTATTTCTCGACTACAATATTTAAAGATTGTATTGAAGTGGTTAAAAAGTGTCACCCATGCCAGGTGTTCACACGGAAAATGTCCTCACATCTAGCCCCTCTTCACCCAGTCATTATTGTCGGTCCCTTCACCAAGTGGGGGGTAGATTTCATCGATTGAAACCCAACTTCGACTGGGGGGCATCAAGATATCATCGTGGTCGTCGACTACTTTACTAAGCAGGACGAGGCCTTGCCTACCATAAAATTTGATGGGAAGACTGCAGCCTTCTTCGTGTTCAACCAAATTATCGCCCGGTTCGGTATCCCGAGTGAGATTGTCACTGATCATGGCAGTCACTTTCAGATTGAAATGATGGTAGAACTAGCATCTAAGCTAGGGTTTAGACACAGTCATTCATTCCCTTATTACCCCCAAGAAAATGGGCAAGTAGAGGTCGTCAACAAGTCTCTCAAAACCATTTTGAAAAAAACTGTCAGTTGGAGTAATTCCAATTGGCACATCATGTTATATCCCGCGCTTTGGGCATACCAAACCTCGGTTAAGACTGCCACCGGTTTTTCCCCTTTTCAGTTAGTGCACGGTGTGGATTCGATCCTTCTTGTTGAATGTGAAATCCCTTCTCTCAAGTTGGCAGTTGAGCTCCTACCTGACACTTCATATTTAGAGTGACGCCTTGTGCACCTAGAGAGTCTTGACGAGCAGCATCAGGACGCCTTTACGGCTATCGAGGCAAACAAGAAACGTGTCAAGGTCTAGTACGACAAGTCTATCTGTCCCCAATTGTATGTTGAGGGTGACTTGGTCCTCTTGTATGACCAAGCCAAAGAACCACTACGGGCGAGAAAGTTTAAACCCATGTGGCATGGTCCTTACATTGTGCGACGTGTTCTGGAAAAAGGAGCCTACAAGTTAGAATATTATGAAGGGAATAAATTGGTCGAGCCCATAAATGGGCTCTACTTGAAAAAGTACTATACTTGAGCCCTAGGATTGAGTGGAACTCTTTGTATACTAATGTAAATTTAGTGTATATACATCTCTTTTTTCCTTTTCTTTTGTCTTTGGCTTGCTTATCAAGTTTTCCCTTTGTTGACAGATGTCAACGGAGTCTTCAGTCTACCTAGGATTTGTAGACGGAGCCAGTTGTCATACATGGAACTTAGCTTCCATCGCTTGGGTGGTTTACTCACCCAAGGGTCTGTTGGTGTCTTCAGGTGGCGTATGCCTACGGCCATCCATGAATAACGTGGTCGAATATAGTGTCGTCATAGAACTTTTGCGCGATGTTATCTCACATGGTATTCACTTTTTAGAAGTTCGCCTGGATTCCCAGTTAGTAGTATGTCAATTGAACGGTCATTACCGCGTGCGTGATCCTACTTTACTCCATCGATTCCTACAGGTACGTCTTTTAGAACGACAATTTGATTTTATTACATATTATGACATTCCTAGGAGTTATAATCATGTATCTGATGCCTATGCTAATTATGTTTTATATTGGAATTCGTCACATTAATAAAGCAAAGAAAACCATTAAATCATTGTACACATTGTAATATATAAGTAAAGCCAAAGATCCCTTTTTAAATATTTCAAAATATTGTGTTTATATTACAAAATTGGGGCTAAAACCCTTAATGCACATATACAGCCGATATACATATCCCACAACATCTACGCCTATGGCGTCGAATGTGTATCATGGTATAAAACCATGGTGTTTGTGAGACGTCGGAAGAGTCGTACCCATGCTCTAGGTACAGCAACCACCTGTTGCTACATGGCTTCAGGTAGATCCTCTACCTGAACCATAGGAATCCTCTGTGTCAAACGAGACAAGTTACCCTGCACGTTCTAGAGGACTCTCTTCGCCTCTACTCTCACCGCCTCATCTCCCCGGTTCCTCCATAGATATCGAAGGAATCCCTCTGGCCGTCGTGGACCCACGTTTGTGATTACACATGTATCTAGTTAATATTTAAACACCATTCAAAAATATTTTTGTTCCCTAAATAAAAAAATTCAAAAAAAAATGAAATATTTAAAAACGTGTTACCTATATCACCATAGGTGGCCCCTAGTGGAAGTGGCATATCAAGATCTCCTTTGAAATCGATCCACGCATAGGGATAGTCGTCCAGAGCAATGATTTGCCGCTGCCACCAGAAGAAAAAATCATCATTGTAGGGAGTCGATACCCTACCTCCCCCCTGTCGTCTCATGACCTCAATCCACCAAGTCATGGCTGGATCAGGTGGTTCTCTAGGAAGGATCTCCACTCTAGGTCCTAGGCCTGGAACCCGCTCGAAAAAGAAACTGCAAAGAATAGAGGCAAACTCGAAGTTTCGCTTACTTCCTTGTTTGCACTCTGTCAGCTGACCTTTCATATTGGCGAGTAGTGAGGTACACCAATCATAGACAGTAGGCCTAGCACACTCTACTGCGTAAAACATAAGTGGTCTTGACGCTTGATGCAGTGAGGTCGAACCTATTATCCTAGTAAGCACGAGCACAATGATCTTCAAACTGAGGTTGGTTATTGCCTGGATGGGGACTTCACTTCCCACCTTGGGAGTCCCTTCTACACAGTGGGCATCGATATACTCCTCAATCTTCATCCCACTCCCTGCTTCGCGTGACTTGAGGTTCACAACCTCCCCTTGGTGTGATAGACCAGTTAAGAAGTAGATGTCCTCTACTTCGATCCTCAATGGTTGTCCATCAAGGATAAATCTCTCGCTATCAGGGTCCCAGTAACCCACCAACATCTCCAACAACCTCACTTGGGCCCTCATTCCTTTGAGAGCCCAAAATTTGTACAAGACACATATTTTTAGAGCCGCTTGAGCCACCAGATCTCGATCCACAGCTGCATCTACCTCCTCATGCAATCACTCACTCCATTCCAAGACCATCCTACAAAAAACAAATCATTTTTTGAGTTAGAACCCTTTTTTTTTGCCATTTGTGCACCTATACGTGGCTTTACTTGCACACAGTCATGTGTAGGTCTCAATACATGCTCCCTATGGTTCACATAGGGGCGTATACCTAGTCGTACACACGACCTATACAAGGAAACCCGTGTATACCAAAAATCCTAATTTACGCCCACAAAAACTAAAAAATGGAAACCTAATTCAAAAATGTAATCCAGTGAATTTGAAGAGGAAGAGATGAAGAGTTACCTAATCCAGACGGTTCATGATTTCGTTGCTTGATGCTCCCGCAGTCGTTGTTTGAATCTTAGAGGTATTGTTGGTCCAAATTGCACTATTTGGGTAAAAATCAAAATGATACAGTAATTTTTTATTTTATTACTATTTATAATCTATTTTTACCCACTTTATATAGTTTCATGCTATTTTTTAACCTAATGGACTAATTGAAGAGTGGTTTTGAGCTAGTTTGTTGTATTTTTGACTCAGTTTTCTTGCGGATTTCCACATCATGATTGATTGTTCATCACCTCGGGCAGGTATTTTCATAACCTAGCATATAGGATAGGTATCCACTCCATCATGCATTTTGCATTATCCTTCGACTACTGCTTTTTACGCCTTAGGAAAGAACCCATTTTTTAAGACACAGAACCTCCCATCTGCTATAAATAGTGTCACTAATAAATGGTAGAGACTTACCAAACATAGGCGCCCTAGTTAGATCCTCTTTGTCATTTGGTGCCCATGCAGATTTTTTCCTTAGGACCAGGAGTCCATTATAATTCAATACATGACCTTATGATGAGCCTCATCTCTTATTCATGCCCATGTGGCCTTATTCCCCGCGGACTCCCAAAAACGATTCTTAGTTAAGCTCTTTTCTGACTCGTCTAAAAACCGAAAAAGATTGTCGAGTGATTTGTCCCTTTCACACTCATTAAATTGGATTTGAAAGGTCAAAAGTCTTATTTAAGCTCTTTTCCGACTCGTCTAAAAATTGAAAAGATTGTCAAGTTATGTGTCCCTTTCACACTCTTTAAATTGGATTTGAAAGGTCATGAGTCTTAGTTAAGCTCTTTTTCGACTCGTTATCAAAAATAGAAAACATTGTCTAGTGAACTTGTCTTTTTCACACTCGTAAATTGGATTCGAAAAGACGTCTATTTGGCACAAGTTTACCCCTTTTTCACACCAAGTAGACTAAAAGACATAAAAAAGGATATTTATTTATTTATTGGCATTAAGTTGTGATTGCATCTCATGCCCTCCCTTGCAGTATTGACCCTTTAGCTAGTTCTCACTTTGCGTTGTAAACCGTTGCCTAAGCAGTTTTTGCATCCTCAACCAAGTAGACCCTTGTTTATACCCTTCGCAATTTGACACCCTATACCCTGGAGGGAACATCACCCCAAGTGTTCATCTCCCGCATGCATTTCCTTGCATTAAGCATAGGTATGTTCCACTACTGAAACTAGTTTTTTTTACTTGCGACACTCATTTCCTCCTCTGTATCATAGCATTCATTTGTTATGAAAATAAAAAATATGGGTGGGAAGGGAGTACTACATTATAATCGATACCAGTCGTGTCGCCTTTGAACAGAGAACAAAGTTATTGAGTCCTTGTGTCATCATAATTTTTGGTTCAGCATGGCCTTAGGAAGTTGATCTCATTATAGAGTTTTCTCTATCGGCTGGTTAATCTTCCAGTCCCTATAAAGAACGTTATTGATTCCTCCTGCATATAATAGTCACATCATTAATTCTATGCTGCCAAAGTCCACCATATGTCTCATGCTCTTGTTCAAAGGAAGTCTATCAACCTGTGTCAGCCACTCCTCGGAAATCTTGACTTTGCATGTCATCCATACCCTCAGTTTGTCTCAGAATCACATGATACTATGGTCTTATCATGCACCCTGGCCCTACTTTCATCATCGATAGGTCACCTTGAACCCAGCAATCGACATATCATCATTGGACATTGACTGGGTGGTTTCCCTTGTGTTCGACGACAAGACATCTATTCACACTTTGGGATTCATGCAGTGTCTTGGATGCCATTAGCCTTATTGGTGGTATCCTCGCCTTTGTCAGCAGTTTTTATCATTGGTTGTTATTCAGAGGGACTTTTTCGTATACTACTTGCATTTGGTACATGCGAAAGACGCACAGGGTCATTGGTTCGTGAACATGTTCTTTGTCCGATCTCCACCAAATCATGAAGCTCCTGCCTTGTTCCTCGTGCTGACTGATGAGAGATGCCTTAATTCTCTCCTTTCAGCGGGTCTCTTTCCATTGACTTCAGCTCATTTATTATGGATACGAGACCTAGAGTTTTATGAGTATCTTGAGGCTTGCAATCATTAGTGGCAGGCTCTCTCACCGTTGACATATGGGAATACATCAATGTCTCTTGATCAATGGATTTATCAAGTGTTTGACACCGACTCCTTTATTCACACTTGTAGGAATGTACTCGGTGCCTTGATACCTACTTTCATTATTGGTAGGTTTTCTCGCGTTTGTTAATGGTATACCTCAATGATCGGTAATCAAAGGAAATCTCATTATGTTCAACCTCAACTCCTTTATTCACATGATGTAGACTTGCACCCTTGGCGGATAGTGTAGAAGACTTGAAGACATCACTATGTGGTCGTAGCTTTCCTGAGTTGTTGCTTCCCTTTCATTGGACTAGCACCTATTCGACTTCAGTGATCATGGGAGATCAGATTGTACTCCATTGTATACAGATATCTTCAGATTGATTTTGAGACTGGTTTCATTGGGTCTTGTTCGTGACTATGGCAGCTTTTGGCATATAACCACACTTGTATTTGCCTATTCATGGCCATGAACACTTTTTTGGTATATTTTCCACATGGATCTTCATTATATTTATGGAAGCCATGTATGCAAAGTTAGTATAGAATGTAATGAGCAATCAAGTTCGTCCAACTAGTTCTCTACCACTCCACTTCTGGGTTATTTATAATGTATTTCAGCCATTGCAGATACTCCTCTGAACTCACACATTAGGGGGCATCTATTATAGCAAGATTTGCCTCACCATTTCTATCTTGCGCAGAGGGCCTTTTTCCATTCCCCTATGTAGACTTGTCATCCCTTTTTTGATGAATCCAGAGCCAAAAATATACATTTTTCCACATATACGCTCCATATCTGCTATACAAGATGCGTATACGTTGGTTGCTCCACTACAAATTGTGTACATCGGGATTTGTGTCAGAAAATACAAAAATGAAGTCGGGTTTCCATGTCACGACAAGAGATCTCTTATCCTTGGCCTTCCATATACTAGAAACGTTCTGACTCAACCCTTTGGTTTCATTCTAAAGGCTATAAAAGCACAATTCCGAACTATGGAAAAGAGGAGTTAGCATTCAACTTTGAGAGCAAAGTTACTCTGGATAAATTACTTCATATTGAGTTTGCATCCCTTTGTCCCTCAAGTCTGAACACAGTGTTCAGCCCCCAAGCTCTTTCCCTATTGTTGAGAGAACCTCATTGTCTCTCTCCTATGAGCTTGCCTTTAGTGGAGGATTGAAGTGGTGGAGGCCCAGTTGGAAGGAACTTGGTTCCTTGGTTTCGAACCGTGCCGACACGGAAGTTTGTAATGTTGTCACTTTTGCTGATCAATTATTAATAGAAATACTCATTTCCCGTCCTATTTGTATATTGCAAATATATGATTATTATCCATGGGAATAATTGTAATGTTTATTAATGGATTATGTTATCTGATGTGCTATCCCCTTTATATCATTACTATATACTTGCTTCGCTCGTTCGTTAAGAACTTATTGCAGGTATAAAGCTTTGGGTCAAAGTGCTTAACGGTGGAACATCATCAAACATTGGATAGAGGTAGGCCTCTTTCTTATCTTGCACATTAGTTTATATAGCATATGTTGGAATTGAGTTGATTTCTGCAGTCATACCTGTCTGTTGTGGTTTACCCTTGGACATAGTGAGTTTTTCCCTCATAACACCTACCCCATTCCTCATTAAGTTAGCATATAAGTTTCATCATCATTTTAAATTTTATGAACTAAACATAAATGTATAAACACAAATAATCATAAATAAATATACAGTCATACCAAATAATTATTTTATCTTTTTTAAAATAAAATTGAATAAACATTAATTTCTGCTTTTCCAAGTAAAAAATAAAACTTACATTGTAATAAATAGTCAAACTACTTGGAGTTCATTTTATGTTAATGTAATAATGATGTCATTATTTTCAAATATACCTCCATAATAATATAAAGGAAGTAAAGGAAGTGGTAGTTAGATCTCTTGTGGTTATTATTCCACTTATTTAATAAGTTAAAGCAACCATGACATGTTACAGGTACACATGCCTAAA
>JASDQU010500378.1:43692-56558 GCA_032191745.1 Picea mariana
AACTAAGACTCATGACCTTTCAAATCCAATTTAAAGAGTGTGAAAGGGACACATAACTTGACAATCTTTTCAATTTTTAGACGAGTCGGAAAAGAGCTTAAATAAGACTCTTGACCTTTCAAATCCAATTTAACGAGTGTGAAAGGGACAAATCACTCGACAATCTTTTCGGTTTTTAGACGAGTCAGAAAAGAGCTTAACTAAGAATCGTTTTTGGGAGTCTGCGGGGAATAAGGCCACATGGGCATGAATGAGAGATGAGGCTCATCATAAGGTCATGTATTGAATTATAATGGACTCCTGGTCCTAAGGAAAAACTCTGCATGGGCACCAAATGACAAAGAGGATCTAACTAGGGCACCTATGTTTGGTAAGTCTCTACCATTTATTAGCGACACTATTTATAGCAGATGGGAGGTTCTGTGTCTTAAAAAATGGGTTCGTTCCTAAGGCGTAAAAAGCAGTAGTCGAAGGATAATGCAAAATGCATGATGGAGTGGATACCTATCCTATATGCTAGGTTATGAAAATACCTGCCCGAGGTGACGAACAATCAATCATGATGTGGAAATCCGCAAGAAAACTGAGTCAAAAATACAACAAACCAACTCAAAACCACTCTTCAATTAGTCCATTAGGTTAAAAAATAGCATGAAACTATATAAAGTGGGTAAAAATAGCTTATAAATAGTAATAAAATAAAAAATTATTGTATCATTTTGATTTTTACCCAAATAGTGCAATTTGGACCAAAAATACCTCTAAGATTCAAACAACGACTGCGGGAGCATCAAGAAACGAAATCATGAACCGTCTGGATCATGTAAATCTTCATCTCTTCCTCTTCAAATTCACTGGATTACATTTTTGAATTAAGTTTCCATTTTTTAGTTTTTGTGGGCGTGAATTAGGATTTTTGGTATACGCGGGTTTCCTTGTATAGGTCGTGTGTACGACTAGGTATATGCCCCTATGTGAACCAAAGGGAGCGTGTATTGAGACCTACACATGACTGTGTGCAAGTAAAGCTGCGTATAGGTGCACAAATGGCAAAAAAAAAGGGTTCTAACTCAAAAAATGATTTGTTTTTTGTAGGATGGTCTTGGAATGGAGTGAGTGAGAGCATGAGGAGGTAGATGCAGCTGTGGATCGAGATCTGGTGGCTCAACCGGCTCTAAAAATATGTGTCTTGTACAAATTTTGGGCTCTCAAAGGAATGAGGGCCCAAGTGAGGTTGTTGGAGATGTTGGTGGGTTACTGGGACCCTGATAGCAAGAAATTTATCCTTGATGGACAACCATTGAGGATCGAAGTAGAGGACATCTACTTCTTAACTGGTCTATCACACCAAGGGGAGGTTGTGAACCTCAAGTCAAGCGAAGTAGGGAGTGGGATGAATATTGAGGAGTATATCGATGCCCACTGTGTAGAAGGGACTCCCAAGGTGGGAAGTGAAGTCCCCATCCAGGCAATAACCAACCTCAGTTTGAAGATCATTGTGCTCGTGCTTACTAGGATAATAGGTTCGACCTCGCTGCATCAAGCGTTGAGACCGCTTATGTTTTACGCAGTAGAGTGTGCTAGGCCTACTGTCTATGATTGGTGTACCTCACTACTCGCCAATATGAAAGGTTAGCTGACAGAGTGCAAACAAGGAAGTAAGTGAAACTTCGAGTTTGCCTCTATTCTTTGCAGTTTCTTTTTCGAGCGGGTTCCATGCCTAGGACCTAAAGTGGAGATCCTTCCTAGAGAACCACCTAATCCAGCCATGACGTGGTGGATTGAGGTCATGAGACGACAGGGGGGAGGTAGGGTATCGACTCCCTACAATGATGATTTTTTCTTCTGGTGGTAGCGGCAAATCATTGCTCTGTATGACTATCCCTATGTGTGGATCAATTTCAAAGGAGATCTTGATATGCCACTTCCACTAGGGGCCACCTATGGTGATATAGGTAACACATTTTTAAATACTTCATTTTTTTTTGAATTTTTTTATTTAGGGAACAAAAATATTTTTGAATGGTGTTTAAATATTAACTAGATACATGTGTAATCGCAAACGTGGGTCCATGACGGCCAGAGGGATTCCTTTGACATCGACGAAGGAACTGGGGAGATGAGGCGGCGAGAGTAGAGGCGAAGAGAGTCCTCTAGAACGTTCAGGGTAACTTGTCTCGTTTGACACAGAGGATTCCTATGGTTCAGGTAGAGGATCTACCTGAAGCCATGTAGCGACAGGTGGTTGCTGTACCTAGAGCATGGGTACGACTCTTCCGACGTCTCACAAACACCATGGTTTTCTACCATGATACACATCTGAAACCATAGTCGTAGATGTCGTGGGATATGTATATCGACTGTATATGTGCATTAAGGGTTTTAGCCCCAATTTTGTAATATAAACACAATATTTTGAAATATTTAAAAAGGGATCTTTGGCTTTACTTATATATTACAATGTGTACAATGATTTAATGGTTTTCTTTGCTTTATTAATGTGACRAATTCCAATATAAAACATAATTAGCATAGGCATCAGATACATGATTATAACTCCTAGGAATGTCATAATATGTAATAAAATCAAATTGTCGTTCTAAAAGACGTACCTGTAGGAATCGATGGAGTAAAGTAGGATCACGCACGCGGTAATGACTATTCAATTGACATAATACTAACTGGGAATCCAGGCGAACTTCTAAAGAGTGAATACCATGTGAGATAACATCGCACAAAAGTTCTATGACGACACTATATTCGACCACGTTATTCATGGATGGCCGTAGGCATACGCCACCTGAAGACACCAGCAGACCCTTGGGTGAGTAAACCACCCAAGCGATGGAAGCTAAGTTCCATGTATGACGACTGGCTCCATCTACAAATCCTAGGTAGACTGAAGACTCCGTTGACATCTGTCAACAAAGGGAAAACTTGATAAGTAAGCCAAAGACAAAAGAAAAGGAAAAAAGAGATGTATATACACTAAATTTACATTAGTATACAAAGAGTTCCACTCAATCCTAGGGCTCAAGTGTAGTAATTTTTCAGGTAGAGCCCATTTATGGGCTCGACCAATTTATTCCCTTCATAATATTCTAACTTGTAGGCTCCTTTTTCCAGAACATGTCGCACAATGTAAGGACCATGCCACATGGGTTTAAACTTTCCCGCCCGTAGTGGTTCTTTGGCTTGGTCATACAAGAGGACCAAGTCACCCTCAACATACAACCGGGGATAGATAGACTTGTCGTACTGAACCTTGAAACGTTTCTTGTTTGCCTCGATAGCCGTAAAGGCGTCCCGATGCTGCTCGTCAAGACTCTCTAGGTGCACAAAGCGTCACTCTAAATATGAAGTGTCAGGTAGGAGCTCACCTTCCAACTTGAGAGAAGGGATTTCACATTCAACAAGAAGAATCGACTTCACACCGTGCACTAACTGAAAAGGGGAAAAACCGGTGGCAGTCTTAACTGAGGTTTGGTATGCCCAAAGCGCGGGATATAACATGATGTGCCAATTGGAATTACTCCAACTGATAGTTTTTTTCAAAATGGTCTTGAGAGACTTGTTGACGACCTCTACTTGCCCATTTTCCTGGGGGTAATAATGGAATGAATGACTGTGTCTAAACCCCAGCTTAGATGCTAGTTCTACCATCATTTCAATCTGAAAGTGACTGCCATGATCAGTGACAATCTCACTCGGGATACCGAATTGGGCGATAATTTGGTTGAACACGAAGAAGGCTGTAGTCTTCCCATCAAATTTTATGGTAGGCAAGGCCTCATCCTGCTTAGTAAAGTAGTCGACAACCAGGATGATATGTTGATGCCCCCCAACCGAAGTTGGGTTGCAATCGATGAAATCTACCCCCCACTTGGTGAAGGGACCGACAATAATGACTGGGTGAAGAGGGGCTAGATGTGAGCACATTTTCCGTGTGAACACCTGGCATGGGTGACACTTTTTAACCACTTCGATACAATCTTTAAATATTGTAGTTGAGAAATAACCGACTCACAATATTTTTTGGGCTGTCGCAAGCCCGGATAGGTGACCACCACAAGCCCCTTTGTGGAAATCGTTTAGGACTGACTCGGCTTCCTCGTGAGTTAAGCAACGACACAAGATATTATATACTCCCCGATGATATAAAGTGTCACCGATGATGGTATACTTTTTGTCTTGATATCTAACACGCCGTCGATCATCTCACGAGAGATGCCGAGTGAACTTCAAGGTTTGAAGATATAAAACAATGTCTCCATACCAGGGGTCAGACGATGAGACAAGGAAATTGTGTTCGTCTGCAAATAAATCAACGTGGATAACATCCTCATCTAGTCATGGAAAATCGGATATTAACTCTGCAAAAACTAGCGATTTCTTGGACTTTGCTGAAGCAAAGTCGAGATCAAATTCTTGTAAGATGACAATCCATTTATTATATTCCCCCCCATTAATATGCCTGGTAAGGACGTATTGAAATGCATTGACATCAACAACCACCATAGTCTTGCAAAGCAATATATAGTGACGTAAATGTTGGACTGCGTGAACGACAACCAAAGCTAGCTTTTCAACATGAGAGTAATCAAGCACATGGCCAACTAGGTTTCGACTAAGATAGTAGATGATGTGCTCATGGATCTCATCATCCTCCTAAACTAGAACCATACCAATTGTCTCTGCAGACGTGGCAATATACAACAAGTAATCTCTACTGTAATCATGGGATTTTAGCAGAGGGGACCATACCAAGGCTTTCTTCAAAGCGTCAAAATACTCCTGGGCTTGCTCATCCCAGATAAAAGGTGTGTCTTTCTTCAAGAGGTGCATGAAACCCTTAGTGATATTGGAATAATTCACTATGAAACGATGTAGAAAGTTAGCTTTCCCCTGTAAACCTTGAAGTTGTCTAATCGTGCGCAGGGGAGGCAACTGAAGTATTTCCTCAACCTTAAGAGGATCTACCATGATTTCAGTCTCAGAAACTAAAAATCCTAAGAGACGGCCAGACTTAACGCAAAATATGCATTTGTGAGGGTTTAACCAGATTCTATAGTAACGACATCTTTCAAAAACTAGCTGAAGGTGTATAACATGATCCACTCTCTTGCGAGAGTGAGCAGTGAGATCATCAAGGTAGGCTTCGAATATCTGCTTAAGATCATGAAAAGAGAAAGTCATGGCACGTTGGAATCTTGCTCCGACGTTTTTAAGGCCGAAAGGCATATTCCGGTATGTGAAAGTACCCCAAGGACATATAAATGCCGTCTTGTGTCTATCCTCAGGTTTGATCTGGATTTGGTTATATCCTGAAAATCTGTCCATAAAAAAAATATCTCGCTTCTGACACACTCATCGAGAATCTGATCAATGAAAGATGTGGGGAAGTTATCTTTAGAACAAGCCTTGTTTAGGTCGCGAAAGTCCATACACACACGGATGGTTCATTTCTTTTTATTCACAGGAACGGGGTTGTATACCCATTTGGTCAAGGGAACCGGGTAGATGAAGCCAACATTTAGTAGTTTTTCCACCTCTGCCTTAATAGCAGGGGCCTTCCTAGGATTTACAACTCTAAGACGTTTTCGAACAGGTTTAGCATCTAGATAAGTCCTAATATCATGTTTGACAATATGGGGGTCGATCCCTGGCATCTCTTCATATGACCAAGCGAATACATCTCAAAATTCTTTGAAGAGTTTGGTGTAGATCAAAATTTCTTCTAGAAAACAATCCACACATATATTTAAATTCTCAATCTTGCCAGGGGTACAAGAGATATCGATCGAGACGGTAGGAGAAATACTCGCCATATTTCCTTCGACATAAATGCCTTGCGTATCAAGTGGAACTATGACATGACCAACAATCTCACTCAAGGTAGACCGAAAGTCATCTTGCTCGATTCTTTCGAGACTTGGGAGAAAATAAGATCGATGATGCATATCATCCCAAGGTCTCTCGAAACCATTCATGGCTTTGAGGATGGATTCATCCGAAGGCAAAGTCTCATCTAGGCAATCATGCAAGCAGGACAACAAGGTGGCTCATATAGGCTTGAGAACAAGATCCTCCTCATCCGTCGGTGAGGTAACAGGATCGGGATCGGCGGAAGAGTCGAGAACAACTTGATACATAATCTCCACTGTTGATAGTGGCATAGCCATGCCAGCATGCAACTGTCCTTCACTCGACAAAGTTAGAGAAGGTAGGGTCCATGGATCACTAAAATAGGAAGTGCAGAAAGGAATGGACCTCCCTGTTGAAACATGCCTACTAGACATGGTGTAAATGTGGTGAATCGGTGCCGAGAAGTTGAAGGTACCCATGAGGGAATAATACATTCTGACACCGATATTCTCAGTTGCCGGCTAAGAATTGTCGATCATAAGGATCGACGATCCAACAGATGCATTAGGACTAGAGTACGAAAAGGATAACTGGTCGATAGTCACGATCTCCTCTTGATGAGGAAAACAAAGTATACGGAAAACAAACTATACGACGACGATCATAGCATAGGTCCAATTGCGACCTAGTAACAAGTTATAATCAAGAGGCACATCAACTACCTCTACTGTCTTTCCACCTAATTAGACCATAAAGGCAGGGAGAATACCATGAAGGTGGAAGGAATGATCGTCAAATGCAGTCAACATGTTCGACGACTTGGAAAGGGTTAGGGAACCAAGAACTTTCCAACAGACCAGGGACATCACATAGGTGGCAACACCTTCATCAACGATTGCTCGTTTGATAGTATACTTGGAATACTCCATGTGGATTTGGAAAGCCACATGGTAGGGTAAGCGAGGCTTCACATCTGTGACATCAAACTTGATGAGTTTCGAGCCACTAGGCTCTAGATCTCCTAAGGTAGAGAGTAAGGCATTCCTCTATGATGGACACGTCTGGAGTACCTCCAAAGTCGACATCACACAAGGTGTTTGGCCCAGATCCTCAATGATAGAGTAGTTCTGGGAGGCTCTAGCATTAGGGTTATGAGTAGAGTGATTGAGTACTCCTTTCAGAATACAAGGCAGTGGCTCTGGTTTCTCAATCTACAGGTTCGTCTCCGGAGGGGGAGGAGGAGCTTCTACACCAGTACTAGATTTTGAAGAGCTATAATCTCAAGAATGGGTGGCTATATCAATTTTTGTGTCGACCATATTGATAAAAACACAGTCGCCATCTTGCGACGATGGGTTTTGATTTCCACTGGGTGCATTTCCGGTGTTCGAAGAGCTCGAGGCTAAGTGTTCGTTGTGTGGGAATGGATTTGTCATCACAACAAGCGGTAGATTTAAAAGCCTCACAGATTCCGCGAGTTTGGGGCATAAATGTGTAAGGTAATCATCGATACAAAGTTTACAAGGAAACTTCACCTTACGTTTTTCTTTCTTGCCCTCTCCAGCATTATCGTTCTGCTTCCCATTATTATCTTTGTCCTTGGGTTTGTTACCATTTTTTCCACCCTTACAATTGTTTCGACCTTTCCTTTTATTCCCATTTGGTTGCTGGTCACCATTTGGGTTTTTTGACGATTGCACATAATGTACATCTCTCGACTGGGTGGGCTTGGAGGATCCTGACGAAGTTGATCCTCCGACAGACTTCATTTCCGAGTCCACGAGATTTACATTGGCGGGCCCTACAATGACATCATCATGAGGTCTGGGTTTTTTCCTAGGATCGTAATTTGACCGTGGTGCTTCTGGAAGAAGGTGATATAACATCCCAGACTGAGCATATATTAAATCTAATTGCTGGGCTCTAAAGATAGCTTCTTCCTCGTTGGAGACCCCGAAAGTAGCAACGTCCTTCGAGATAGGAGGGTGCAAAGACTTTAGGAACCATTTTATAAGAAAGGCCGAGGGTATAGGGGTCTTAATAAACCGCCTCCATCTACGCCACTCCTGGATATGATCCGAGATATGAGTGGTGGTTTCCTGGCGTAAAGTTGACAAAAGTTCGAGGCCATCATCATAACGAATGGGAAAATGTAAGTGGTTGAGAACGTCCACCACCAACTGATTAAATGATCCATATGTCCCCCTTGGTAGCTCAATATACCATTGCGAAGAAACTCCAATGAGAGTTCATTGAAACAATCATAATATAATCGAATCATGGTTCAGGGAATTCGATGAGCACCAAAGGTGAAAGGTAGTGACGTGTTCACCAGGGTCCTCTCCATTCTTACCCTCAAACTTTGGAATGTATGAAGAAATTTTGGTGGGGACATGGGGCCATGTGGGATCATGATGCACTGGGTCATTCATTAACTTAGCCAAGTCTGGCAGATTGAGTGTGGCCAGAAAAGGAAGACGAGGTTGCGACATTTGGCCCCATCCTCCCGTGAAAGATTGTGTGTTGAAAACTGCATTCCATCCAGGATTCTGGTAAGTACCAAACCCCTGTCCAGAATTATAAGGCCCTCCTCCTAGCTAATTCATATAAGGTGGGTTGGGCATCATTCCAGCAACAATGTTCTGATAAGGATTGTGAAAATTGCCCCCAGCTGGATTAGATCCAGGCTAGGGGTTATGAAAACTGCCCCCAACCAGATTGGATCTAGGTTGGGGGTTTCCCAAAGTGTAATAATGACCTCCTCCTAGTGGGAACCCAGAGGATTGAAGTGGATTCGTCATGCCAAAAGTATTGGTCGGAATCAACATCGAGGGGGTAGGGATATAGGGAAGAACTTGTCCGCCAACTGGGTTGTTCCATCTAGCCATAGAAGGATGAGACCCGTGGTTAAGAAGAGGGATGATTCCTACATTAGGATTCATTTGGGGAATATGAGAACCACCCAACGGGAAAGGAGTGTAAGGAGGTGTAGTGCCCCCAAGTCCAAAGCTAGCGTTAGGGCCAACAACTGGGATGGCAGTTGAAAATTGCGAAGTGAAGTTAGGCATACCATAAGAAAATGGACTAGAAGCCATAGGGATGGACTGGAAATTGTAACTGAGCGAGTGGTCGAGACCCCCAAAAGGGTTTAAGGCAAGAGATGAAGCACCGAGCCATCGTACCAGTATAAGCCTCCGACACTGCAACTATAGCGACTGCAGGAGTCGAAGAGGTGCCATTAATTATAGTGGGTATGGGAGTTAAAGAAATCCCAGTGTTCTAAAGACTGGACTCAATACCCATCCTTGTGGAACCACAAGTTTGAAAGGTGGATGTGTGTGTACCACGCATGATAACTCTACACATTTTAGAAGGCAAGAACTCGAAAATCGATGGTAACTGTAACAACCGATGGGACCGATGAGGAAGCTGGTCTGACTCCATGATGAATTATGACTCTACAAAATAAAAATATATCCTAAGGCCAAATAGTAGTCAAAGAGAATACCAAAAATTCAGACAACCAATATGCATGCAAACAGGCTAAAGTGGCTCAGTGGCCTCCCTCGCTAAAGAACGTATGTCTCGTCCAAGAGGGACTTGAGACTCCCTGCTAAAGTTTGGAGGTAACAGAATCAGTTATAGGGGCCCTCGTGGGATTAACAACCAATCAGTCAGATCCCCCCTGAGAGGTAATCCTCCATAAATGCTGTGTGCTTTCCAACCCCTATCTGACCCAGGGTACAAGCAAAATAACCCCTGCAAGTAACCTATGAGATACCTAAGTCAAGCATCTAATAAACCACTGTATAACCGATGCACATGCGAGCAGTCGTAATTCCGGATCATCGTATGGTCAGGGTAGCAAATCCTGAAACCTTGAAAGAACCGCCTCTCACAGAGGTATGGGTACTAGCAAGATCCCCAAATATGAATAAATCCACATAAATATCTCTGACGCTAAGTGAGTATCTAGGGGTTATCCCTTCAACTAACTTCACACAACCTCATGATTAACTCCGGTGTGAGAGGAGCCCCCTGATATTACCAATTATACAATGGGATTCTCAACTCCCTGTCTCAGACACATATGTTGATTTAATTGCCTTGGAGAAGTTTACTCACAAAAATCCTATTCCAAGGCACTAAATCCTAGACTAGTTTGTGCACCTTAAAAATAAAATCGTGACTAATCAATTTTAGTTTAAAGCGTAAATTTTATTGATCGTGATTACTCAAAAGGATATGGAAGAGAAACTCATGATGTTATGACTCTACAAGAAAATGAATATGAATATAATGTAAAGTCTATATTTAACTTTTCAATGAATGATATGCTAATAAAAAAAATGCAATTTTCAATTTCAACTCTGCAATTCAGAAGTAAAATGCAATATTTCACTAAATGAACTAAGCTAATGATAAAGGTTCAAAGACAAAAATGATAACCGATGCAAAATGCCTATTTTTTTGTATTTTCAATATATTAAAGAGAAAATGCATGGACCGAAAAGAAACCTGATATATAAATTCTACTGTGTATAAATGAAGTAACTCAAGCAGAATACCAAGAAGCCAAGCAAACAACCCAGGGTTCAAGGACAACCAAAAATGAAAAACAAAGAGAAAGACTATGCCCAAAAATTCAACTCCCAACAGGTTTCCTGTCAACCCAGAGAAGCTCAACAAGCACTACAGAGACCTAAGAAAGCTCAACAATCATCAAATCCCACCCAACAATCACTAAAACAAGCAAACAAGCAAAGGAAAGTGGTATACACGACTGTTTAGGCGAACAAAGCATATATACGCATCCTGCAGTGAGACAACAAGCGTGTATACGCGTCTGCCAAGGAAAAATGAGCGTATAGGTTTTAAAAAAAGGCCAGGAAAGGGAAAAAAGGATGAAAAATCAGACCCAGAGTGAACAGAATACATCAAGCAATGATACGACACGAAACACAAAGGAAAAAGAGCAATGTAAGAAGAAAAAGTACTTCAACCCTTAGAAGGAATATCTCTCCCCAGTTGAGTTGCCATTTCTGTTACGAGGGAAAAACTCTTTATGGCTAAGGGTAAACCACAATAGACAGGTATCACTGTAGAAATCAACTCAATTCCAACATATGCTATATAAACTAATGTGCAAGATAAGAAAGAGGCCTACCTCGATCCAATGTTTGATGGTGTTCCACCGTTGAGAAATTCGACCCAAAGCTTTATACCTGCAATAATTTCTTAACGGATGAGCGAAGCAAGCATATAGTGATGATATAAATGGGTTAGCACATAAGATAGCATAATCCATTAATAAACATTACAAACATGCGCATGGATAATAATCATATATTTGCAATATACCAATAGGACAAAAAATGAGTATTTCTATTAATAATTGATCAACAAAAGTGACAACATTACAGACTTCCGTGTCAGCACGGTTCAAAACCAAGGAACCAAGTTCCATCCAACTGGGCCTCCACCACTTCAATCCTCCACCAAAGGCAAGCTCATAGGAGAGAGACAATGAGGTTATCTCAACAATAGGGAAAGAACTTGGGGGCTGAACACTATGTTTAGACTTTAGGGACAAAGGGATGCAGACTCAATATGAAGTAATTTCTCCAGAGTAACTTTTCTCTCAAATTTGAATGCTTTCTCCTCTTTTCCATAGCTCGAAATTGTGCTTTTATAGCCTTCAGAATGAAACCGAAGGGCCGAGTTGGAACGTTTCCAGTATATGGAAGGCCAAGGATCAGAGATCTCCTGTCGTGACATGGAAACTTGACTTCATTTTTGTATTTTCTGGCACAAATCCTGATGTACATGGTCTGTAGTGGAGCAACCAACGTATACACATATTGTATAGCAGATAGGGAGTGTATATGTGGAAAAATGTATATTTTTGGCTCTGGATTCATCAAAAAAGGGATGACAAGTCTACATAGGGAAATGGAAAAAGGCCCTCTGTGCAAGATAGAATGGTGAGGAAAATATTTCTATAACAGTAGGGAACCATGTATTACGAGTAGGGAGTTGCTAACACTTTTTCTTGGTATGTATAATCTCATGAATCTAATGGTCCATAACATCATGTTATCATAGTTGGCCTCCTATACCTTGCTTTCAAAAGGACAAGTTCCTAATTGTGGCCTTTGTCATTTTTGAGGTTGCGAAGCCTTTTGATCTTTAATAGGGTATAAATGATGAATGTGATTTCATTATATCAATCTCAACTAGGGATGTAGACACCCTTCAAAGATTGAGACAATCTACCATCACAAGTTAGCATGATCTTGATTACAACATGACATAGTGTTATATTTGTATAAGCTAGTTGGAATTGCTATTTTATATTCTCCTTGTAGTTGCTAGTTACATATATTCATTTTTTATGATACAATTTTATGGCATTTTTTAATTTCAGATCATTAATGCTTTAGTTGATAAGAGTTTTTTTAGACTATTTACTCATGGAGGTTTCTTTAATTAATCAATTGTTTTTTGTATAAAATGTCTTATATCTCTAACTACGATCATATTAATCATTCAATAAAACATTTGATTCAAAATAAAATAAAACAATGCACCAACTCATCAAGGCAAACATTTTTGTATTGTTTTGGGATGGGTCTCCATGCTTGAGAATGTTGTGATAATAGTTGGATTTTATAGAGGTTCTTTAAATTAGACATAATTGCATCAAGTCATTAAGACACATATATTTTGGAGTGATAGTCTAAAGGATTGTGATCTTTCGAGTCCTTCACAAAGTTATTTCCCAATCCTATCACATTGAATTTGACCCAATTGAGCTATTAGGCTATGGCCTTTCGGTGATAAGGTGGTCGGGATCACGATTGATTCCCTATTGCCCAAAAAAATTGTTGTTTTGGGATGGGCCTCCATGCCCAAGAATGTTGTGATAGCAGTTGGATTTTATAGAGGGCATTTAACTTACATAAATGCATCAATCATTAAGAAACATATGTTTTGGAGTG
>JASDQU010500378.1:65030-81173 GCA_032191745.1 Picea mariana
ACTATTAGAATCGATGTTCATGTGGTCTTAATTCTCCAAGAAAAATATGCATTTATTGATTCAATACCAATAGCTTGACAAATATTATATATGTATTACATGTCAAAATTCTACATAGTGTCAAACTTTTATGTAGTATGCTTTTCTCATGAGGATAATCACAACAACAATTTGTATATTATATCTCTTCATGTTTTTGCAGGGGAGGGGGATTAATATTCATGAAGATGAGGTTTTTCGGACCTATTGTTTAATCACGATTACATTTATTGAGTTGTGTTATAATTCTATGTTCTAGAATTTCTATGTTAACAAATGATCAAAGGATTAATGATGTGAGTACCTTTCCCAACTCCCTGGTTTGGTGTTTTGGTTGAGGACTCATGTCCATGGTTAAAAGGTCTTTAATTCAAGCCACCGCTGATTTTTTATATAAGTGAGTTTGTACACGGGAATAAAAAGATTAATGACATAGGTACCTTATTCAACTCTGAAGTTTTTTGTTTTGGTTAAGAAGACATATCCAAGAATAAAATATTAACATCATGGGTTTCTTGTTTAACACCCATGTCTAGTGTTTTGGTGAAGATTTGATATCCATAGGTAAAAGGTCTTGAAGGCCTTAGACATGGGTAAAAGGGCTTGAGTTCCAATCCATAAACAATGTTGTTAGATTGTGATAACATTGTTCATAATAATAAAATATTAAGAGCTCCAAGGGTTAGTTAAATCACTTGAACCATCCACCCAAGCATGTTTCCAACGTGGAGGAATATGTAAGAGGTGGGTTACCAATTGCTATTATGGGTAGTGATTGAGTTACCCTCCATCTAGAGGAGAGGATCTTACAAGATTTTTCTTGGAAAAAAATAATGAAATATTAATGACACATTTGCCTTATAGAACACCCTACTCTAGTGTTTTGGAATATCTATTGCTGAAAAGTCTTGAATTCAAACCCCCAAGCATTCTTGCTATATTGCGACAACCACATGTGCATGGCTAAAATATTAATGACATGAGTACATTGTCAAACACTCAAGCCTAATGATGTGTTCAAGGACTCAAATGCATAAAGAAAATGTCTTCAGTTCCAACCCCCAATAAAATTGCTAGATTACAACAATTCAGTTGAAAAGAGTAAAAAATTAATCAAATAAACACCTCATTGAATACCCTAGTTTGATGTTTTGGTGAATGACCTATATCCATAGATAAAAAAATCTTAAATTCCAACTCCCAAATAATCTTATTAAATTGTGACAATGTTATTCATAAAAATAAAATAAAAAACTAATAATATAATTAACTTATATAACACCCAATATATTAATTTAATTAAAAATTCATATCCACAAACCAAAAAAAACTTATATTCTATATTAAAATTTTAATTTTTATAATACTTTATTTTTTATGTCGCCATACTCCCCTTATCCTTGTCCATGTCCAAAACTTAGGACATATATATCACTTAATTGAAGTTTAGGGTTGACCAAACATTATCATAATATATTTCAAGGTTTTGAACAACCTTCAACTTTTATGTTTTGTTGGGTGGGATAATTTAAAATTCCCATGGGCCTTAAACACACCATCATATATGTCATTTGTATAGTGAGTGATTGAGAGACTCTACACTCTACGCATGCAGGGTGTGAGGTGAGAAATGGCCTTTGAAAGTGTCTTTTGATTCAATCCCATAGGCTAGGATCTTTTTCCAGAATAAGTTTTAAGTTTCCAGTTAAATTAGTTTAATTAAATAAGTTTTTAGTTAAATTAGTTTAATTTGTTATTTATTAAAAATGATATTCATAAGAGATCGGCTTAAGTTATTTTAGAAAGAAAGAATAGTGTATTTTAAATGTTTTATCTTTTTGTTGTTTTTTGTGAAATTTGAGTGATTAAATTTATATAAGGTTTTTGAGCTAGTTAAATCCATTTATACATTCAAAAATACAATTTAAACAAAATAGTGATTTTGTCCAGATTTACCCACCAAAATTATTGATGATTCCCCACAAATATTCAAATTCCATAAATTCCAAACAACTTTAACAAAATATATACCCTTGTCATATTCAAAAGACATTGTCATTGTATATGAACTTCATTTTAATATCTTTAAATAATATTTCTTATTTATATTGATAAAAACATTTATTTAAAAAAAAAAACAACTAACAAAATATATACCTTTGTCATGAAAGACATTTTCATCATATATAAACTTTATTTTAATATCTTTAAATAATATTTCTTATTTATATTAATAAAAACATTTATTTAAAAAATAATAATATTATAAAAATCTTAATAACTAATGTTAAATGTTTATTCAAATCTTTTATTCAACATGAATATAGAAAAATCTAAATATATACCTTTGTCATGAAAGACATTTCCATCATATATAAACTTTATTTTAATATCTTTAAATAACATTTCTTATTTATATTAATAAAAACATTTATTTAAAAAATAATAATATTATAAAAATCTTGATAACTAGTGTTAAATGTTTATTCAAATCTTCTATTCAACATGAATATAGAAAAATCTAAAGATTATATAAATATATCTTATAGAAATAAGTTAAAAAACCAAAATAAATTTATATTTTTTCTAAAAAAATAGTTAAACATTATTTATAATCATATATCATATTGTATTTTATGTAAATGCTTTATATGGTTAATATTAATTTGATGTTTAACTTAATCATAACTTTAAAATTATTATTATTATTGTTATTTTAAATTTAATTAATTAAACCATTAAAAAATTTCTTTTTATGTAGATTTTTACCAGTTTAATATGTTTGAGTTTTTTTTAATAAAATATATTATTTCATATACAATTTATTTCTATAAAACTTTAACACACTATTAAAAAGATATTTTAAATACAATTATATAAAATATCATAAAAAAACAACAAACTAAGACAAAATATCAACAAAAGCAACAAAATATGATAAAATATCAACCAAAAAACAACAAACTTTATTGAAAAAATCAGAAAAAAACAACAAACTTAATTCAAAAAATCACCACATATAAAATACACATTATTGCTCTGAATAGATCTATGAAAATATTATTTATTTATAATTATCAAAATTATCTCACACCATACATTTTATTTTATTTTTTCTCTTAAAAAAAATATATTTTTTTCTCTTAAAAARATATAATTTTATTCATAAGATATTATTTGTTTATATTATCAAAATTATCATAAGATTTAAATCTCAGTGAAAAGGATAACCATTTTTCCTTGCAACCATTCAAATTACATATAATTAATATAAATAACATTTTAAACTTTATTAACATTTAATTATTAATAATTTTAAAAAAATGATTTATTATAAATTATATTATTTATTTAAAAAATATTTATATTATATAAACAATTTCAAAATATATAAATTTTAAATATATTTAACTTAATTAAAAACAATTTTAAATAAAATATATAAATATTGTAAAATATTACTAAAAACAAATACCACTTTAACATAATCAAAAGAAACTGTATGAAATTCAACCAAGAACAAATACCACTTTAAATTTAATATGAATTCCAATTAAAAACAAATACCATTTTCACATAATAAAAATGAAACTTTGCCACTAAATTATGAAGTCCAACCAGGAACAAATACCACTTTAACATAGTGGAATGAAACTTTACCCACATTCTACTGATAATAATGGAAAAAACTTGTGACATAATTCTAACCCATAGATTAACTCTTTTGATGAGTTACTTAACCCGAAACAGTAACATTAAATGCCGATCGATAGAATTTAAAGCCAAACACCATCCTCGTTGTCAAGCCATCTAAAGAATGGAAAAGCGAGACAAGTGTGCAATTGCAGCTCGCCAGCCCATGAAAAAACTCTACCGAGGAGTTCGGCAGAGGCAATGGGGCAAATGGGTAGCCGAGATTCGTCTCCCCCGCAATCGAACTCGTCTTTGGCTCGGCACCTTTGAAACTGCAGAAGCAGCGGCTGTGGCATATGACCGAGCTGCTTACCAATGGCGGGGTGAGTGCGCCAGGCTTAATTTTCCCCATTTGTTCTCAAAAAACTGCCAGGATTCTTATATCAGTTCCACTAGTGGCAGGAGTCCTCGCCATTATAGTGAAAGTTCTGATCAAAAATATGCATATAACAGTGGCTCAGTTCATATAAACGCATGTAAGGGTGACCCAGTTCGGACAACTGCATATAACGGTGACCCAGTTCAGATAAATGTATATAAGAGTGACCCAGTTCAGATAAGTGCACATAACGGTAACGCAGTTGGCAAAGTCGCTAGTTTAGCGGAATTCATGCCCGAAAGCTCTAGCAGCCATGAATCCCCAAATGCCCAAGTTGAAAGGTTTGTATGGGAGGAGGGAGAGGACGAGAATTGGTTGAACAATCTGCCAGTTTTGGAGGCAGACATGACATGGGATGTTCTTAATGGCTGTTCAGACCTTGGCACTGAAGGTAGTCAAACTCGAACTTGTGCATTGCAGACTGAAAATGCATGTATCAGTTCTGGTAAGTTTGAATTTCAAGGGGTCTGGCTGGGCTGTTGTTGTGAATGAGTAAAAACACTGTCTTGCTGTTAATGCCTTAGAATTTTTGCAAATTAATTCAGTTAACTAGTTATGTATCCATTGATTAGCTAATTTGCTATGCATCCATTAGTTTCTAGGAAGTTTTTGGCGAAATTCTAAGCCAATAGATTGTGATGATTAAAAATTCATATCGGGCTAGTGTGGACCTCCCACCTCAGGTGGTAAATTTTTGGCGAAATTCTGAGGAAGCTCTTGTGTTTTTTTGAGTCAATGATGTCCTCTAACAATGGATGTAAACTAAAAGCTCAAGACGACTGTCAGATCTTTGTGATGGGCCATGACTTTGTTGAATGTCAGAGCTTGCCAGTTGTATGGTTCAAGTTAATATGCAAATTTGAGTTCACTCAAAACAAATTAAAATCTCATTGGCATCCAGTGTAGTTGATGGAGTATTGACTGGTCAATATTTTCTTTACTCTTGACTATGGATTTAGTATTACCAAGGATGCTGGGTATTCTGAGTCAATCAGTGATTTTCTTGCTTTGTCAAGTCTGATTCTGACATGGGAAAGGATTAAACCATTTTTACATTTCAGGATCAGTATTCAAATCTAGTTTCATGCGCGATTGTTCAGGCTGTTCAGCTTGGCGTTTTTTTTTTTTTTTTAGATTCTTAATGTTAACCTCGCAGAGCTTATGGCTCAAACATAACTTTATTGATTAAAAATATTTTATATGGTGAAATCCAGAAATTATATCGACGAAACTTGCAGCTGGCTTTGGAGGTGCAAACCATCTTTACCTTTCAAGATCTTTTGCATCCTCATTTTTGGCAGTATTATGGGAATCTATCAGATTATGTGTCCTCTGTGCATAAACTTGCTCTAACGTATCTCCTGTGTGGCAAAGCTAAGTAGTCAAACATACCTCCATATTTTTAGACACCCAGTTATCACCCAATTATTGCTCATGGCATTGGAGGTGCCTAGATGCCTCCTAACTCTTTTATATCCTACAGGCCTCTTAATTCTTTTATATTGATCAGGTTGCCTGGACAGCTTTAAGGCCATTGGCATTTGTGAGTCCAAAGTAAATAGACTAAGGGCTGTTTCATCAAACAGTTTAAGTAATATGAAGTTGGAACTGATAGAGAGCAATTTGTACAGAATTCTCCTAAGAATTAGCAAAAACTCCACTAAAAGATATGATTTTTGTAGATTTTTAAAGCACCTTCAGATCTACTTTAATTTTATTCCAAACTAACTTGCAGGTTTTAATCTAATTTAATCTACTCCAACTTCTCAGACAGGGCAAAACAATCCTAAATCTGTTGCCCTGCATAATCAGGATTTTGCTTATGTATTGAGGTAACTAATAAGAATTGGAGTCGTTAATTAGCTCTAGTGGATAAGTGCTGTGGATTTAATGCAAGAGGCCTAGGGGTAAAGTCCCCAGCTATATTGTTGGGCCTCACTCAAAAACAATTGGACTCATTAAGCTAATGATGTAATTCTCTAAACAAAGGTTATGACATATAAATCTTCCTTCATATATATACAAGAATTATGAGATTTGTAATTGTCCCTTGTTTCATTCTAATTAAGATGGGGAAAACATACATCGTAGACTTGAAGCATTGCACAACATATAATCTTCAATATTGTAAAATCACCTTACCATTTATATTTTTATAAATATCTATATTAGATAGAAAAACCTCTGCATCAAATATTTTTCATCATATTTTGTGTGTAAAATTTAAATCCCCAACAAAAAGTCTTGAGAGGTCTCCATTATGTTCAAATAGCAACAATATAGTTGTTGGCTTACTCACAGGTTCAATATTCAACATAGATCATATACAACAGTAAATCTTACGCGCTAAATAAAAAATAAAAGTGCAAGACACAAAACTTGCAAGCTCTAGCTTTCTATCTATTCACCAAAGTATAGCTTTGGTTGTTCAAAATCTTGTGCATTTAATTGGAATGCTAAACATCTATCAGAAAAGAAATATAAATATTATAAGATCTGTGTGTATCTGTAAGCTTACTGACATGTGTTAAAGCTAGTTGGAATAGATTTTTGTGAATTTATGACTATGAAATGAATGGTTTGTTTTATCAAGCAAATCAGTGGCCACCATTAATGTCTTTTTGAAAATAAAATCATATTTTAGTCCAGTGTATTGAACTTGGTTAATTGAAAGCTGAATAAATGATTCCATGCGTTTTTGCAGCCATCTGTGTTGGGCAATTGCACCACTAATGATTCAAAGGATGTTCATTCATTTGGAGTGACTCCCTCCTTGCCCTTTTCTAATTACAGCCAATGATTACAATCAATGATTCTTAGTGGTCTCCACAAAATTCTTCAGGGTAGAATACTTGGTTAGTGTACCATAGAAGTTGTGGTGTTAGAGATTGGTGAGAGTGGGGGGACCTAGAGCTCAAAATCAGTGAAATATACACTTGGCATATCTACAAGATAATTAGGAAACTTTTCCATATGACTAGAAGAAGCACTAGTGCTAGAATGCAGAAAATTGTTGTTAACGAATGCCACAATGGTTTTGGAGCCCACGATGCCTTGAAATGATGGTGTGGGCATTGTTGAGTCGTCTTACAATCTCGTGGGAATTGATCAACAACCCAGCTCCACGCTTGGGTTGCTAACAAATATAAAAAAGAATGGAGGAGGAGAAAAAAAAGGCTTTAAACCCTAACCTATCGAAGTCGTTGCCACTATTGAAGCTTAAAGATTGTTTATCGTTTCTATGAGGTTGTCTAGGGCTTTCTATTTGGACCCTATGTCACTAACTTGGAGGGGGCAAAACTATCTTATATTCCCTTGTATTGCTTCATGCCTTGCATTAGATGCAAAGATGGTATGCGATGAAGGGAATAGTTCCTTCTATTTCCCTTTCCTCTAGATGTCAAAATGTGCTCTATCTATAACTTGGAGATATGTCAGGTGTATGTTCCATGGGAGGGGGATGCATTGTTCTTTCATAACATCGGTGCTTGTTTTCTTTACTAACTAGGTGGACAGAATGCATAACTCAACATCTCATGTGGGTCAATGTCTACTACCCATCAAGGTTGTATTGGGATGCCAATTTTGACTACCTTTTGTGTAACAAAAATCACAGTGATGTCATGGCATTGACCAAAGATTCAATGCCAAATGAATAGTGAATCATGGACACTTCATGAGTTTGAAAACCTTGGATGATTCAAGGATCCCTACATTTCCCCTTATAAACAAAGCTATAGGCCACACATTGAGGTATAGATGTGTTGAGAATAAGAGGGTGACCTTGGGTTTTTACCAATGTTAGCAATGGTGAAGATTCAAGGGGAGTTGAGCAACCAACATGTAGACTTGTACATATAAGAACTAAAAGCTATAAAACATATATCGATCCCATGAGAAGCCACAAATGTGTGGGAGTTGGGAGTTTGTAGTGCTCAAAAGCTAGGTCTTCTAGTACATTGCCTACTGTTGAGTTGCACTATGAAACAAAACCTCATCACCCTTGGGAACATTTTCTTCTTGGTTTGAATATGTTTCTATCACCATTGCAAGGACTTGAACATTGTACCTCTTAATTCAACTCAATGTTTGGGTTTGGAATCACAATGCTAAGGTTTTCATCATGCCATCTTCGGCTCCTAGGAAACCACGACCTACATTGATGTACATAATAATAATGCAAGGTTTTGGGAGAGGGTCGTGTTAAGGTGACATAATTGAGTTGCAAGAGGAGAAGTAGGGCATATGGGATGGAAGAAATTAGGTGGGTGGATATTTTGGGACGTTGCTAGGGATGAGGACAAGTGCCTCTGATGAGAACCATTACATGAAAGCATACACTTTGTCACTAGTTTTTTAGGCACTACCAAGAAAATTGTGGTTGTTTCTCAAAAAGCCTATGGTCACTTGAAAATTTTGATAGCTACAAAGCTTCAGCTGTCATTTTCTTGTTGTAGGGTTTAATGCATGGTAATTTCATGAGAGTTTCCATCCCCTATTGAAAAATGTGTTCAATGATATTTCCAAGGCGATTCATAACATCATCGAGAAGTGAGTGTCTTTTAATGCCCTTGTGATATCCTAAAGAACAATCGTTGTCGCATGGAGAGTAAGGCCTCAATTGTTGTTGAGGGATTTTCCCTACACTAGATGTAATTCCTTAGTGATAGGGATGGGATTCTCACTGATAAAGCAGTGATAATCTCTAAATTACCCAAGAAAACTCTTTTATAATTGAAATATAAGAAGAATGAAAGGGAAAATACCTGGTAGACGCTATTCAAGTCTTGTTCTTTGTCATTGGTAAGTAAAGTAATTTCCAACACTTTGTTCTTCCTTGATACCTATACACAACTACAGCAAGACACACCTTTCTCAAACTTTTATAAGCAATTCAAATAATTAATATAAACTTGAAAGTTGTTTTCCTAACTAACCTCGGGTAAGTTAATTCAATCACCAATTCTATAATTCAAATACAATATATCAAACATTGAATAATAATAATATTTGGAGGTAAGAGGGTTGCANGGGGGGTTAGATCTATAATGATATGAATGAAAAGTTGACAAGAAGTATGTTATACACATAAACTTGTTGCCACAACTTCTTCACGTGAGTCTAGTTTCATCCAATGTTAGGCACCATTCAAACTATTATCTTATAAGAAGGACACAGATATCAAATCCAAAGGGGAACCAAGTGGTGGCTTATCAAACCCCAGGAGAGAGTAGGTAAAACTTGAAGATTAGGTGAAGTTCTGCATAAGAAGAGGATTTGGGCTAAGATATTTGCTAGTTCAGAGTGACAGTTTTTCAATAGAAGGATGAGGTGGCCCTCCCTCCAACTATGGACCTTTTCTTTTATATGCTCTAGAAGCAAGTTTATTAGTCGAGGCTCAATCTTTGGGCTCTATAGGTGTACGACCATTGTGATCTTGCTCGAGGCTCCTACATTTTGTACTTAATTTATTTTTTGGGCCCATTTTGAGTGTGTGATTGTGTTGCTAACTAGCAACTTGCACATGAGTTGCACCACTAAGGAGCATGCACACAAGGAAAGAGGCTTCAAAACTAATTCAAGATAAGTATACAATGTTGATAATGTGGCATAGTTCAACTTTATGGTCTGTAGTGATCATATTTATCTATAGCAATAAGCCAATAACATGCATGACAAAACCTAGTTTTTTTTTTTTTAATTGATTGTGTTTTAATACTCAAAACTTTAGATAAAGCGTGTATTTTTTTTGTCAATGCGAACTAATACCTAGTCTCAATGAAATAATGAATATATACATCCCATGCCTCCATTGGAGAGAACAACATAGCATGTATTCCTTGTGGTTAATGTAGGGTTTTAAACATTCTTTTAATAAATATAATATCTCAATGCATACATGTATGCACACCTTTAAGGGTCGTGAGGTGTGTGCAACCATGAGCACCCTCACCCCCCACCCCCAATATGGAGGGAGAAGGGGTGCATGTGTGTGTACACATTGATAGGGGAGGGGTGGCAAGGGTGTGCAACACATGCACATTTTCATGTTGAGGAGGATGTGTAGTGGGGGATCACAAGTGAGGATGTATATGTGGTTGTGCCCCTCCTCAACGTTTGCATACACTTTCATCCCTCGAGAAAATGAGTAATGGGGATGAGCGTGTGCATGTGTGTATGCTTCAATCAATTAATATTGACTTGAGTTAATATAATTAAATTAAGTTTTTAAATACATGACATGAAAGCTTAATACACTTTAATAGTATTTTAATAAATAAATAGCATAGCATGCCTTTGTCAAGTTTACTATAATTTTAAACAATATTTCAATAAATAAATATCACACTCTACTTGAATAAATAAATATCATAGCGTAGCATGCAATCATATATTACACATTAATTGATTCAATTCAATTACCATTTTAGTAAACAAATATCATACTATGTATTTATACATTTTTTTTAATGATATAATATTTCAATAAATTAATATAGATCATCTTAATTCAAGATGTATTAAACATTGAAATAAATCTAAACACAATTTCTTGAAGTTCAAAAGATTCAAGAATAGATCAGCCTATGGTGACTTGGTTTTAAAACTATGGAAGTGGCATCTGGAATTGAAATTGAAATGTTTTTTTCTGGCTGCTGTTAAAAAGGAAAATTCTTACTTGGGGCCCTCTGGTGGCTCATGGATGGGAAGGGCTAAGTATCTGTGTTTTGTGTCGATGCAATCAGGAGACCGTCTATCATCTCTAAGGAAGGATCGTATATTGAGGCTACGCATCCATTTTAACTTTCTATCCTTCACACACTCCTACAGGGATTTTAACAAAACTGCAGATGATATTTCAAAAAGAGCACTCCTGGACAGCGAGCATATTGGTCAGATCATCTATAATAGGTGGATAGACAATGTGCATGACACCACGCTTTTCATTAATGTATTTGCCCATTAATCCTTGATCAAAGGTAGAGTCTTTCTGCGGGTTGGAGGCACTGTCTTTCTCTTTTTCAGGAATTCAGTTATGATTAGGAAATGGATCCCTGTATCATTACTTTAGTAAGTACGTGATGAGAAGAGTAAAATATTGATAATGTAAAAATGGAGCATTACTCTTCACACACACATAGTCCAAACAAAAAAAAAGTGGTAATTTCTTATTTTAAGAAGAAATGGTGAAATTACATTAAAATGTGATTGAGAACACTAAAACCAACAAGACAATTGTAACCAATGTCTTGTTGATATAAAGTATATTAAAATGAGAAACCTTATAGCTCTATAGCATATACATTGACAAACTAATATCAAACCGTGTTTGACATTATAAATTTTCAACAAGTTTTAAAATTGAAACTAAACACAAATATCCTGACCATGTTGGGCCATGAACTAAAGCAACATCTAAACCAGACATTGGATATCCTTTACCAAGAGACAATCTAGTGTTAGACAAATATCTACCTAGTATGTAGGACAAGTGAGTGAAGTATGCATTAGCCTTACAAAGTTGCTTTTGTGCACTAAGATAGTACTTCTTAAGGTGTTCATTCTCCATTAAGGTACTTTGATAAATCCTAAGTTAGGGAGGGGCTAAGAAAGCCTTTAGAACAACAATTTTATAGAGGTCATCCTCCAAGTAAATTTGCTTGACCCAATTCACCCCTTCCATGGGTTCACATAGGTAAAAATCAAATGGATCTCAAGAATCAAGCAATGGGATGGTCACCATATACTCGTGAGAGACAAAGGTTGGTATCCTATTTGGGAATAGCCACGAAGTAAACTCGACACTAATGTCGAGTGTACACCTTCAATGTCCTTCATATAAGTATCAATGTGGGTACTTTGTGAGTCCTTAATTATTTCTCACTATTAATGTCCTTCTCACAGTGTGCATCCTTAGTGTTGTACCACGAAAGAGGGCCCACATCCCCCTTCACATAGTTGTTTCTATTGTAAACTTTCCTCATCAGTCCAATTGAATGGGGTAGTTCCTAATAAATAATTAGCATGATTTTTCCGTCAGGAAGTTAACTAAATAAAAAACAAAAACAACGTTTGCGAGTCAGAAATGAAGTAGCAAGTTTCTTGTTGTTTCTATAAACAAAAACCACCCATTTTGATAAAAAAAGGGTGTCTTCTTCTTGAAATACAATGAATGGTCATTTACTTCTTACTTACATCAGTTTCTCTCTTTTATTCTCTGCATATTTTGTATTGTACAACATTTTGTTCTTATGTGTCAGTATATTATGTTCCTGCATTTTCAACTTTGCATATAGAATTGTAGATCAATTGGTATCAGAGCCCGGATCCAAGGCAGCGTCTGCTCAGCCACGAAATTCAGAAGAGAGCCCATCCAACAATTTTTTTTTTAGAGCCAGTCGTCGTTCCCAAGACTTCTAGTACGCCCTCCTCGGGGCTTCCAGCACATTCATCTTTCACCATTCTCCACACACCCTCTTCAGGGTACCGGGTGCCTTCTCAATGCTCTCAGGAGTTCAATGATTCTCAGCACAACGTCTGGTAACAGATCCACATCTGTGGTGAATGAAAATTATGTCGCCACGACGAGAGCCATCTACAGAGGATTATGCATCCACTGCCATAGCTCCAATTCATGATTTAACGATGGCTCTCCAAGAGCTACTTCGTCTGCAACAACGCAAAGCTTCAACACCGATGTTGCTCGATACATGCTTCCAATTACCGAATTTTGCGGGCCAAATGAATGGCAAGAATGCCAACTCCTGGCTTCACAGTCTTTCCACATACTTATGTACATGTCCTGAGATGATAGAATACATGAAGCTTCAGATCGTAGGTCTACGACTCGAGGGAATTGCGCAGACATGGTGGGACACTCAGCTAGAGAATTATTCTTGGGTCATGGATAGAGGCGACCCGGTCGAGACACAAACAGAGATACCACACATTACAATGTGGTATGGATTTTGTTAGGCTCTTAGAGAACGCTTCTACCCACCGGGCTATCGTCAGAACCTCCTCGCCAAATGGTTGCAACTCCGACAACTTGTCAATCAATTCGTCCAGGGGTACATCAACATCTTTTGCAAATTGCGCATCCAACTGCANGAATGAAAATTATGTCGCCACGACGAGAGCCATCTACAGAGGATTATGCATCCACTGCCATAGCTCCAATTCATGATTTGCTCTCCAAGAGCTACTTCGTCTGCAACAACGCAAAGCTTCAACACCCATGTTGCTCGATACATGCTTCCAATTACCGAATTTTGCGGGCCAAATGAATGGCGAGAATGCCAACTCCTGGCTTCACAGTCTTTCCACATACTTCTGTACATGTCCTAAGATGATAGAATACATGAAGCTTCAGATCGTAGGTCTACAACTCGAGGGAATTGCGCAGACATGGTGGGACACTCAGCTAGAGAATTATTCTTGGGTCATGGATAGAGGCGACCCGGTCGAGACACAGACAGAGATACCACACATTACGACGTGGTATGGATTTTGTTAGGCTCTTAGAGAACGCTTCTACCCACCGGGCTATCGTCAGAACCTCCTCGCCAAATGGTTGCAACTCCGACAACTTGTCAATCAATTCGTCCAGGGGTACATCAACATCTTTTGCAAATTGCGCATCCAACTGCACATCGGTGACCTAGTGTTACGCCCTAAATAGTGGCACATTACCCCTTAATTGGGGCATATTACATTAGTAATGTTATTTTATTTATGTCGGCTTGGGTGCATTAGTTGTAATTGTACCTCCTAGTCTCCTATATATACCAAGGAGACCTTTTCATTTGGAATCATCTTGTATTTGGAAATTTATGTGGTGTATAAGGAGGTTTTCCCCTCAAAGAGGCTTATTATCTGAAATTCTCTCTTTTTCAAGGTGTTGAGTACTTATTCTGAGGTTGTTTTATGCTATTTTGATATTTGGTTCTTAACATTTGATATCAGAGCTCAAGGTCTAGGGGTTTCGATGTTGCATCTCAGACACCTTTGAATTTTTGTATGATGTTTCAGAAGGAACCCCTTGGAGGATATTTAGTATACGGATCAAGGTATGTGAGGTTCAAATTTCACCTTCTTAGGCCTTATACTTTCAGAAATATATCTTATGTGAGATAAGGTTATGGAATCATCCTAAATTTAGTCATCAAGGAATTTTCGCTATAAAACGTTTTATGTAACGTTTCAGACCCTGAAACCTAGAGGATATTCATAGACATTATCAAGGTAGCTCTGATAAAACATTCAGCTTCTGGGTCATCCTACTTTTGTAGATACACCCTGTGTAAGACAGGGTATTTGACTAGTCATATTATCTAGTCTCAAACAGGTGTTTTGGGTAAAACAGTGATATATTCTTCAATGACTATCAAAATTGAGTGAGACCAGTTGCATTGGATAGTGGATGGTCTATAGTATTTCTGGTAAAAATTTCAAAATCAAATATCAAATATTGTTCTCTTGGCATGCGTTACAAGTGCGCTCTCCTGGAAGGGACAAAAATCAACAAGGTGTAGGGAAGTTACCATACCTTCCACTTGGAACATCCAATTGTGATCAGACCTATGGCATTGCAAATAAGACATATCAGAGAACTACAAAAATAAATTTCCAGACCCAGAAGGGCTGAAATTTTGGACATACAGAATAAGAAAAATCGTCTAGCAGAACCACCTCAAAATCAAGGTTTAAAAGTGATACTTGGCCAACATGCCACCAAAAAAGGGAACTTCTACACCAAATAAGCCTCCAGACAATCCTATACTTGGACTCTTGATGAAGGTGAAGAAATGCATAGGGACATAAATGATTTACAAAAAAATATAATAACAAAAGATGAACTACAAGGGATGATGGATTCAACTGAAGCTAAGTTGGAGGCGATAATGGATACTAAGATGGATGGTTTAAAAAGGGAGATCATGGAAGGATTGAAAATTTTCATAATAGAGAGGCCACCTGAAACTGAAAATGTATCCCATGAAATTAATGATGAGGACGCAAGGAAGATGAATCAAGACTGGAGAAACTCCAACTTTGTGTTGAAAACAACCCACTTTCCTAAGATCAATGTGAGGAAGTTTGATGGCAAGGATCCTGTTAGCACTAGAAGTCACCTTCAGATTGCGTTGAAGGTAAGCCAGTGCCCATCAGTTTATATGTCATGGGTTGGTTTTAAAGAGGTCAAATGGGCACAGACTCAATGATAATAATGTTTTAACTCGGAGAACAGGGACCATCATGCACAAGCAGGTGAGGTCTTGATCCAACTTTAATCGGTAAGTTGTAGTAAAGTGAGTAGGAGGAAGAACTGGTGAGGAGAATGTACGGGTCTGTTATGGACATCTGGTCTTCCAGTAGCCTAAGGAATAAACACTCAGAAAACAATATCCTCTTGAATTCGAAGTTTCAGGAAACTGAAGAGAGTTAAAACAAAACTGCGATCAAACATATATCGCAACACAGCTATAACAATCCATGTGAATCCTTCAATCATGGACAGTTCTATATCAGAGGCAAATAAGATGGAAATAGAAGTTGACTTTCATTAAACAAGAAATCTCAAATCAAGATACATAACTAGAAGAACCAGAGCTTCATCAAAACTTTACAATGCGGAAGCCTATCTCAACCATCGACCATCACAAAATATCAGAACTACATATTTATACCGAAAACTATCGACAACCGCAGAGGCGTGATCGAGCTACCGCATTCAAGGCGCTGCGTCTGAGTCTTCTTTGGTAGGCTACATATGTAGCTTCTGTCAGACACAAGGATTTACGTGGATATCTTCTCTATCAAGCTGTTCATGCAGCCTCTGTCAGACTCGAGCTCAGGCAGTCTGCGAACCCTTTTCGAGCTTTCCATTTATGGGGGACACGATGTTCAACCACTTCCCCAGCTTCATTAACTGCCTGCATCAAGATTGAAACGCGGCTAAGTCGACTTGGCACTTGGAAAACGTGGCGGCCTCTTTCTGTGGCCAACACCGGCGTTTCGGCCCTTGGCAT